>JAACNH010001881.1:0-53441 GCA_019447015.1 Hymenochirus boettgeri
CACCAGTGTCCCTTTGACTGCTATCCACCATTGTCCCTTTGACTGTCATCCACCAGTGTCCTTTGATAGTATCCACCATATCACTTGACTTTTATCCACCAGTAGACTTTGGACTGTTATCCACCAGTGTCCTCTTTGACTGTTATCCACCAGTGTCCCCTTGACTGTTATCCACCAGTGTCTCTTTTTGACTGTTTATCACCATGTCTCCTTTGACGTTATCCACCAGTTTCCCCTTTGACTGTTATCCACCATTCACTTGACTGTTACCCACCAGTTTCCCTTTGACTGTTATCCACCAGTGCCCTTTGCGCTATCCACAGTTGTCCTTTGACTGCTATCCACCAGTGTTCCTTTGACTGTTATACACCAGTGTCCCTTTGACTGTTATCCACCAGTGTCCCTTTGACTGTTATCCACCAGTGTCACTTTGACTGTTATCCACCAGCTTCTCTTTGACTGTTTTCACCAGTTTCCCTTTGACTGTTATCCACCAGTTTCCCTTTGACTGTTATCCACCAGTATCACTTCAACTGTTAGCCACCAGTGTCCCTTTGACTGTTATCAACCAGTGTCCCTTTGACTGTTTATCAACCAGTGTCCCTTTGACTGTTATCCACCAGTATCACTTTGACTGTTATCCACCAGTGTCCCTTTGACTGTTATCCACCAGTGTCACTTTGACTGTTATCCACCAGTGTCCCTTTGACTGTTATCCACCAGTGTCACTTTGACTGTTATCCACCATGCTTGTCTTTTGTACTGTTATCCCACCAGTGTCCCTTTGACTGTTATCCACCCATGGTCACTTGGACGTTATCCATCAGTATCCCTTTGACTGTTATCACCGTGTCCCTTTTGATGTTATCCACCAGTGTCCCTTTGACTGTTATCCACCAGTGTCCCATTGACTGTTATCCATCAGTGTCCATTTGACTGTTATCCACCAGTGTCCCTTTGACTGCTTTCCACCAGTGTCACTTTGACTGTTATCCATCAGTGTCCCTTTGACTGCTATCCACCAGTGTCACTTTGACTGTTATCCACCAGTGTCCCTTTGACTGTTAGCCACCAGTATCACTTGGACTGTTATCCACCAGTGTCCCTTTGACTGTAATCCACCAGTGTCACTTTAACTGTTATCCACCAGTGTCCCTTTGATTGTTAAAAGTAGATAGTTCCCCCGCACACCTATAGTATATTGTTGAAATCGCTGGGTGCTGCTCCAAAAACCTATAGCCAATGGTAACAGTATCCAAACAAAGCAATTCAGAGCACACTCCAGTCTCCAGTATTCAATCAATTTATTGAACACGTGACGCCGAAACTTCAAGTGTTTAATAAATTGATTGAATACTCAAGACTGATTGCGCTCTGAATTCTTCTGTTTGGATCCCTTTGATTGTTATCCACCAGTATCACTTTGACTGTTATCCACCAGTGTCCCTTTGACTGTTATCCCCATTTTCCTTTGACTGTGATTCACCAGTGTCACTTGACTGTTATCCACCAGTGTCCCTTTGACTGTTATCCACCAGTGTCCCTTTGACTGTTATCCACCAGTGTCACTTGACTGTTTCCCCAGTTCCCTTTGACTGTTATCCACCAGTGTCTCTTTGACTGTTATCCACCAGGTCACTTTACCTGTTATTTACCAGTGTCCACTTTACGTTATCCACCAGTGTCACCTTGACTGTTATCCACCATTATCACTTGTGACTGTTATCCACAAGTGTCCCTTTGACTGTTAGCCACCAGTGTCCCTTTGACTGTTAGCCACCAGTGTGCCTTTGACTGTTATCCACCAGTATCACTTTGACTGTTATCCACCAGTTCACTTTGACTGTTATCCACCAGTGTCCCTTTGACTGCTATCCACCAGTGTCCCTTTGACTGTTATCCACCAGTGTCACTTTGACTGTTATCCACCAGTGTCCCTTTGACTGTTATCCACCAGTGTCCCTTGACTGTTATCCACCAGTGTCCCTTTGACTGTTATCCACCAGTGTCCCTTTGACTGTTATCCACCAGTGTCACTTTGACTGTTATCCACCAGTATCACTTTGACTGTTATCCACCAGTGTCCCTTTGACTGTTATCCACCAGTGTCCCTTTGACTGTTATCCAACAGTGTCCTTGACTGTTATCCACCAGGTTCCCTTTGACTGTTTTCCACCAGTATCACTTGTGACGTTAATCCACCATTGTCCCTTTGACTGTTACCACCAGTATCACTTTGACTGTTATCCACCAGTGTCCCTTTGACTGTTATCCACCAGTGTCACTTTAACTGTTATCCACCAGTGTCCCTTTGATTGTTAAAAGTAGATAGTTCCCCCGCACTCCTATAGTATATTGTTGAATCGCTGTGCTGCTCCAAAACCATAGCCAATGGTAACAGTATCAAACAGAAGCAATTCAAGCGCACTCCAGTCTTGAGTATTCAAATCAATTTATTAAACACGTGACGCCGAAACATCACGTGTTTAAAATTGATTTGAATACTCAAGACTAGAATGCGCTCTGAATTGCTTCTGTTTGGAATCCCTTTGATGTTATCCACCATGTCACTTTGACTGTTATCCACCAGTGTCCCTTTGACTGTTATCCACCAGTTTCCTTTGACTGTTTCCACCAGTATCACTTTGACTGTAATCCACCAGTGTCCCTTTGACTGTTATCCACCACCAGTGTCCCTTGACTTTTCCCCAGTGTCCTTGACTTTTTCCACCAGTATCACTTTGACTGTTATCCACCAGTGTCACTTTGACTGTTATCCACCAGTGTCCCTTTGACTGTTATCCACCAGTGTCCTTTTGATTGTTATCCACCAGTGTCCCCTTTGACTGTTATCCCAGTGTCCTTTGACTGTTACCACCAGTATCACTTTGACTGTTATCCACCAGGTCCCTTTGACTGTTATCTACCAGTGTCCCTTTGACTGTTATCCACCAGTGTCACTTGACTGTATCCAACAGGTCCTTTGACTGTTATCACCAGTGTCCCTTTGACTGTTATCCACCAGTTTCCCTTTGACACTTATCCACCAGTATCACTTTGACTGTTAGCCACCAGTGTCCCTTTGACTGTTATCCACCAGTTTTCCCCTTGACTGTTAGCCACCAGTGTCCCTTTGACTGTTATCCACCAGTGTCCCTTTGACTGCTATCCACCAGTTTCCCTTTGACTGTTATCCACCTGTATCACTTTGACTGTTATCCACCAGTGTCCCTTTGGCTGTTATCCACCAGTGTCACTTTGACTGTTATCCACCAGTGTCCCTTTGACTGTTATCCACCAGTGTCACTTTGACTGTTATCCACCAGTGTCCCTTTGACTGTTATCCACCAATATCACTTTGACTGTTATCCACCAGTGTCCCTTTGACTATATCCCAGTGTCCCTTGACTGTTATCCACCAGTGTCCCTTTGACTGTTATCCACCAGTGTCAATTTGACTGTTATCCACCAGTGTCCCTTTGACTGTTATCACCAGTTTCCCTTTGACTGTTATCCACCAGTTTCCCTTTGACTGTTATCCACCAGTATCACTTTGACTGTTAGCCACCAGTGTCCCTTTGATTGTTATCCACCAGTGTCATTTTGACTGTTATCCACCATGTCCCTTTGACTGTTATTCACCAGTGTCAGTTTGACTGTTATCCACCAGTGTCCCTTTGACTGTTATCAACCAGTGTCCCTTTGACTGTTATCCACCAGTGTCCCTTTGACTGTTATCCACCAGTTTCACTTTGACTGTTATCCACCAGTGTCACTTTGACTGTTATCCACCAGTGTCCCTTTGATTGCTATCCACCAGTGTCCCTTTGACTTCTATCCACAGGTCCCTTTGACTGTTATCCACCAGTGTCCCTTTGACTGTTATCCACCAGTGTCCCTTTGACTGTTATCCACCCCATGTCACTTTGACTGTATCCACCAGTGTCACTTTGACTGTTATCCACCAGTGTCCCTTTGACTGCTATCCACCAGTGTCCCTTTAAATGTTATCCACCAGTATCACTTTGACTGTTATCCACCAGTGTCCCTTTGACTGTTATCGACCAGTGTCCCTTTGACTGTTATCCATCAGTGTCCCTTTGACTGTTATCCACCAGTGTCCCTTTGACTGTTATCCACCACTGTTCCTTTGACTGTTATCCACCAGTGTCACTTTGACTTTTATCCACCAGTGTCCCTTTGACTGTTATCCACCAGTGTCCCTTTGACTGTTATCCACCAGTGTCACTTTGACTGTTATCCACCAGTGACCCTTTGACTGTTATCCACCAGTGTCCCTTTGACTGTTATCCACCAGTGTCCCTTTGACTGTTATCCACCAGTGTCCCTTTGACGGTTATCAACCAGTATCACTTTGAATGTTATCCACCAGTGTCCCTTTGACTGCTATCCACCAGTGTCCCTTTGACTGTTATCCACCTGTATCACTTTGACTGTTATCCACCAGTGTCCTTTGACTTTTATCCTCAGTGTCACTTGACTGTTATCCACCAGTGTCCCTTTGACTGTTATCCACCAGTGTCACTTTGACTGTTATCCACCAGTGTCCCTTTGACTGTTATCCACCAATATCACTTTGACTGTTATCCACCAGTGTCCCTTTGACTATTATCCACCAGTGTCCCTTTGACTGTTATCCACCAGTGTCCCTTGACTGTTATCCACCAGTGTCACTTTGACTGTTATCCACCAGTGTCCCTTTGACTGTTATCACCAGTTTCCCTTTGACTTTTATCCACCAGTTTCCCTTTGACTGTTATCCACCAGTATCACTTTGACTGTTAGCCACCAGTGTCCCTTTGATTGTTATCCACCAGTGTCAGTTTGACTGTTATCCACCAGTGTCCCTTTGACTGTTATTCCACCAGTGTCAGTTTGACTGTTATCCACCAGTGTCCCTTTGACTGTTATCAACCAGTGTCCCTTTGACTGTTATCCACCAGTGTCACTTTGACTTTGACTGTTATCCACCATTGTCCCTTTGATTGCTATCCACCAGTGTCCCTTTGGACTTCTATCCACCAGTGTCCCTTTGACGTGTTATCCACCAGTGTCCCTTTGACTGTTATCCACCAGTGTCCCTTTGACTGTTATCCACCAGTGTCACTTTGACTATTATCCACCAGTGTCACTTTGACTGTTTATCCACCAGTGTCCCTTTGACTGCTATCCACCAGTGTCCCTTTAAATGTTATCCACCAGTATCACTTTGACTGTTATCCACCAGTGTCCCTTGACTGTTACCACCATGTCCCTTTGACTGTTATCCATCAGTGTCCTTTGACTGTTATCCCCCAGTGTCACTTTGACTGTTTCCACCATTGTCCCTTTGACTGTTATCCACCAGTGTCACTTTGACTTTTATCCACCAGTGTCCCTTTGACTGTTATCCACCAGTGTCCCTTTGACTGTTATCCACCATGTCCCTTTGACTGTTATCCCACACAGTGTCCCTTTGACTGTTATCCACCAGTGTCCCTTTGACTGTTATCCACCATTGTCCCTTTGACGTGTATCCACCAGTGTCCCTTTGACGGTTATCAACCATATCACTTGAATGTTATCCCACCAGTGTCCCCTTTGACTGTTATTCACACCAGTATCACTTGTACTTTTATCCCCAGTGTACCTTTGACATTATTCACCGTGTCATTTACTGTTATCCACCAGTTTCCCTTTGACTTTTTCCACCAGTATCCCTTTGACTGTTATCCACTAGTGTCCCTTTGACTTTATCCACCAGTGTCCCTTTGACTGTTATCCCACCAGTTCCCTTTGACTGTTATCCACCAGTGTCACTTTGACTTGTTACACCAGTTTCCCTTACGTTACCCAGTCACTGGACTGTTTATCCACCAGTGTCCCTTTGACTGTTATCCACCAGTGTCACTTTGAATGTTATCCCATGTCCCTTTGACTGTTATCCACCAGTGTCACTTTGACTGTTCCCACCAGTGTCCCTTTGACTGTTATCCACCAGTATCACTTTGTGACTGTTATCCACCATGTCCCTTTGACTTTATCCACCAGTGTCCCTTGACTGTTATCCATCCACCAGTGTCCCTTTGACTGTTATCCACAGTGTCACTTTGACTGTTATCTCACCAGTGTCCCTTGACTGTTCCACCAGTTTCCCTTTGATGCTGTTATCCACCAGTTTCCTTTGACTGTTATCCCCATCACTTTTGACTGTATGCCACCGTGTCCCTTTGACTGTTATCCACCAGTGTCACTTTGACTGTTTACCACCAGTTGTCCCTTTGACTGTTATTCACCAGTGTCAGTTTGACTGTTATCCACCAATGTCCCTTTGACTGTTATCAACCAGTGTCCCTTTGACTGTTATCCACCAGTGTCACTTTGACTTTGACTGTTATCCACCAGTGTCCCTTTGATTGCTATCCACCAGTTTCCCTTTGTCTCTTACTATCCACCAGTGTCCCTTTGACTGTTATCCATCCACCGTGTCCCTTTGACTGTTATCCACCATTGTCCCTTTGACTGTTATCCACCAGTGTCACTTGACTTTTATCCACCAGTGTCACTTGACTGTTATCACCAGTGTCCCTAGACTGCTATCACTTTCCTTGACTGTTATCCACCAGTATCACTTTGACTGTTATCCACCAGTGTCCTCTTTGACTGTTATCCACCACTGTCCCTTTGACTGTTTATCCATCACTGTCCCTTTGACTGTTATCCACCAGTGTCACTTTGACTGTTATCCACCAGTGTCCCTTTGACTGTTATCCACCAGTGTCACTTTGACTTTTATCCACAGTGTCCCTTTGACTGTTATCCACCATGTCCCTTTGACTGTTATCACCAGTGTCCCCTTTGACTGTTATCCACCAGTGTCCCTTTGACTGTTATCCACCAGTGTCACTTTGACTGTTATCCACCAGTGTCCCTTTGCTGTTATCCACCGTTCCTTTACGGTTTCAACCAGTATCCTTTGATGTTTCCCCAGTGTCCTTTGACTGTTATCAAACCAGTATCACTTTGACTGTTATCCACCTGTACCTGTGACTGATTATTCACCAGTGTCCCTTTGACTGTTTCCACCAGTCCCTTTACGGTTATCCACCAGTATCACTTTGACTGTTATGACCACCAGTGTCCCTTGACTGTTATCCCCATGTCCCTTTTGACTGTTATCCACCAGTGTCCCTTTGACTGTTTATCCACCAGTGTCCTTTGACTGTTACCACCATGTCCTTTGACTGAATCCACCAGTGTCACTTTGATGTTACTCCACCGTGTCCCTTGACTGTTATCCACCAGTGTCCCTTTGACTGTTATCCACCAGTATCACTTTGACTGTTATCCACCAGTTGTCCCTTTGACTGTTATCCACCAGTGTCCCTTTGACTGTTATCCACCAGTGTCACTTTGACTGTTATCCACCAGTGTCACTTTGACTGTTACACCAGTTCCCTTTGACTGTTATCCACCAGTTCCCTTTGACGTTATCCACCAGTGTATCACTTTGACTGTATATCCCCAGTGTCCCTTTGACTGTTCCACCAGTTTGCCTTTCCTGTTATCCACCAGTATCACTTTGACTGTTATCCACCAGTGTCACTTTGACTGTTATCCACCAGTGTCCCTTTGACTGTTATCCACCAGTGTCCCTTTGACTGTTATCCACCAGTGTCCCTTTGACTGTTATCCACCAGTGTCCCTTTGACTGTTATCCACCAGTATCACTTTGACTGTTATCCACCAGTGTCCCTTTGACTATCATCCACCAGTGTCCCTTTGACTTTTATCCACCAGTGTCCCTTTGACTGTTATCCACCAGTGTCAATTTGACTGTTATCCACCAGTGTCCCTTTGACTGTTATCACCAGTTTCCCTTTGACTGTTTCCACCAGTTTCCCTTTGACTGTTATCCACCTGTATCACTTTGACTGTTAGCCACCAGTGTCCCTTTGACTGTTATCCACCAGTGTCACTTTGACTGTTATCCACCAGTGTCCACTTTGACTGTTATTCACCAGTGTCAGTTTGACTGTTATCCACCAGTGTCCCTTGACTGTTATCAACCAGTGTCCCTTTGACTGTTATCCACCAGTGTCACTTTGACTTTGACTGTTATCCACCAGTGTCCCTTTGACTTTCTATCCACCAGTATCCCTTTGACTTCTATCCACCAGTTTCCCTTTGACTGTTATCCACCAGTGTCCCTTTGACTGTTATCCACCAGTGTCCCTTTGACTGTTATCCACCAGTGTCACTTTACTGTTTCCCAGTGTCACTTTGACTTATCCACCAGTGTCCCTTGACTGATCCACCAGTGTCCCTTTGACTGTTATCCACCAGTATCACTTCGACGGTTATCCCCAGGTCCCTTGGACTGTTATCCACCAGTGTCCTTTTGACTGTTATCCCCATCAGTGTCCCTTTGACTGTTATCCACCAGTGTCACTTTTGACTGTTATCACCAGTGTCCCTTTGACTGTTACCACCAGATGTCCTTTAACTGTTTATCCACCATGTCCCTTTGACTGTTATCCACCAGTGTCCCTTTGACTGTTATCCACCAGTGTCACTTGACTGTATCCACCAGTGTCCCTTGACTGTTATCCACCAGTGTCCCTTGACTGTTATCCACCAGTGTCCCTTGACTGTTATCCACCAGTGTCCCTTTGACGGTTATCAACCAGTATCACTTTATGTTATCCACCAGTGTCCCTTTGACTGTTATCAACCAGTATCACTTTGACGTTTCCACCGTGTACCTTGACTATTATCCACCAGTGTCCCTTTGACTGTTATCCACAGCGTCCCTTTGACGGATATCCACCAGTATCACTTTGACTGTTATCTACCAGTTGTCCCTTTGACTGTTATCCCCATGTCCCTTGATGTTATCCACCAGTGTCCTTTGACTGTTATCACCATGTCTTTGACTGTTTCCACCAGTGTCCTTTGACTGTTTTTCCACCAGTTGTCCCTTTGACTGCAATCCACCAGTGTCACTTGAATGTTATCCACCAGTGTCCCTTGACTGTTATCCACCAGTATCACTTTGACTGTTATCCACCAGTGTACCTTTGACTATTATCCACCAGTGTCCCTTTGACTGTTATCCACCTGTGTCCCTTTGACGGTTATCCACCAGTATCACTTTGACTGTTATCTACTAGTGTCCCTTTGACTGTTATCCACCAGTGACCCTTTGACTGTTATCCACCAGTGTCCCTTTGGTTATCCACCAGTGTCCGTTTGACTGTTATCCACCAGTGTCCCTTTGACTGTTATCCACCAGTGTCACTTTAACTGTTATCCACCAGTGTCACCTTGACTGTTATCCACCAGTATCACTTTGACTGTTATCCACCAGTGTCCCTTTGACTGTTATCCACCAGTGTCCCTTTGACTGGTATCCACCAGTGTCACTTTGACTGTTATCCACCAGTGTCCCTTTGACTGTTATCAACAGTGTCCCTTGACTGTATCCACAGTGTCCCTTTGACTGTTATCCACCAGTGTCCCTTTGACGGTTATTAACCAGTATCACTTTGAATGTTATCCACCAGTGTCCCTTTGACTGTTATCAACCAGTATCACTTTGACTGTTATCCACCAGTGTACCTTTGACTATTATCCACCAGTGTCCCTTTGACTGTTCTCCACCAGTGTCCCTTTGACGGTTATTCACCAGTATCACTTTGACTTTTATCCACCAGTGTCCCTTTGACTGTTATCCACCAGTGTCCCTTTGACTGTTTTCCACCAGTGTCCCTTTGACTGTTATCCACCAGTGTCACTTTGACTGTTATCCACCAGTGCCCTTTGACTGCAATCCACCAGTGTCACTTTGAATGTTATCCACCAGTGTCCCTTTGACTGTTATCCACCAGTGTCCCTTTGACTGTTATCCACCAGTATCACTTTGACTGTTATCCACCAGTGTCCCTTTGACTGTTATCCACCAGTGTCCCTTTGACTGTTATCCACCAGTGTCCCTTTGACTGTTATCCACCAGTGTCACTTTGACATTTATCCACCAGTGTCCCTTTGACTGTTATCACCAGTTTCCCTTTGACTGTTATCCACCAGTTTCCCTTTGACAGTTATCCACCAGTATCACTTTGACTGTTAGCCACCAGTGTCCCTTTGACTGTTATCCACCAGTTTCCCCTTCTTGTCTGTTAGCCACCAGTGTCCCTTTGACTGTTATCCACCAGTATCCCTTTGACTGGTTATCCACCAGTGTCCCTTTGACTGCTATCCACCAGTTTCCCTTTGACTGTTATCCACCAGTTATCCTTTGACTGTTATCCACCAGTTCCCTTTGACTGTTATCCACCAGTTGTCCCTTTGATTGTTCCACCAGTGTCCCTTGACTGTTATCCACCAGTGTCACTTTGACTGTTATCCACCAGTGTCCCTTTGACTGTTATCCACCAGTATCACTTTGACTGTTATCCACCAGTGTCCCTTTGACTATCATCCACCAGTGTCCCTTTGACTTTTATCCACCAGTGTCCCTTTGACTGTTATCCACCAGTGTCAATTTGACTGTTATCCACCAGTGTCCCTTTGACTGTTATCACCAGTTTCCCTTTGACTGTTATCCACCAGTTTCCCTTTGACTGTTATCCACCTGTATCACTTTGACTGTTAGCCACCAGTGTCCCTTTTACTGTTATCCACTAGTTTCACTTTGACTGTTATCCACCAGTGTCCCTTTGACTGTTATTCACCAGTGTCAGTTTGACTGTTATCCACCAGTGTCCCTTTGACTGTTATCAACCAGTGTCCCTTTGACTGTTATCCACCAGTGTCACTTTGACTGTTCTCCCCAGTGTCCTGACTGTTATTCACAGTGTCAGTTGACTGTTATCCACCAGTTCCCTTTGACTGTTATCAACCAGTGTCCTTTGACTGTTATCCACCAGTGTCACTTGACTGTTATCACCAGTGTCCCTTTGACTGTTATCCACCAGTGTCACTTTGACTGTTATCCACCAGTGTCACTTTGACTGTTATCCACCAGTGTCCCTTTGACTGCTATCCTCCAGTGTCCCTTTGACTGTTATCCACCAGTATCACTTTGACTGTTATCCACCAGTGTCCCTTTGACTGTTATCCACCAGTGTCCCTTTGACTGTTATCCACCAGTGTCACTTTGACTGTTATCCACCAGTGTCACTTTGACTGTTATCCACCAGTGTCCCTTTGACGTTCTCCACCTTTCACTTGACTTTTATCCACCAGTGTCCCTTTGACTGTTATCCATCAGTGTCCCTTTGACTGTTATCCACCGTGTCCCTTTGAGTTATCCACCTATTCACTTTGACTGTTATCCACCAGTGTCCCTTTGACTGTTATCCACCAGTGTCCCTTTGACTGTTATCCACCAGTGTCCCTTTGACTGTTATCCATCAGTGTCCTTTGACTGTTATCCACCAGTGTCCCTTTGACTGCAATCCACCAGTGTCACTTTGAATGTTATCCACCAGTGTCCCTTTGACTGTTATCCACCAGTATCACTTTGACTGTTATCCACCAGTGTACCTTTGACCATTATCCACCAGTGTCCCTTTGACTGTTATCCACCAGTGTCCCTTTGACGGTTATCCACCAGTATCACTTTGACTGTTATCTACCAGTGTCCCTTTGACTGTTATCCACCAGTGTCCCTTTGACTGTTATCCACCAGTGTCCCTTTGACTGTTATCCACCAGTGTCCATTTGAATGTTATCCACCAGTGTCCCTTTGACTGTTATCCACCAGTGTCACTTAACTGTTATCCACCAGTGTCACCTTGACTGTTATCCACCAGTATCACTTTGACTGTTATCCACCAGTGTCCCTTTGACTGTTATCCACCAGTGTCCCTTTGACTGCTGTCCACCAGTGTCACTTTGACTGTTATCCACCAGTGTCCCTTTGACTGTTATCCACCAGTATCACTTTGACTGTTATCCACCAGTGTACCTTTGACTATTATCCACCAGTGTCACTTTGACTGTTATCCACCAGTGTCCCTTTGACGGTTATTCACCAGTATCACTTTGACTATTATCCACCAGTGTCACTTGACTGTTATCACAGTGTCCTTGATGGTTATCCACAGTGTCCCTTTGATGTTATCCACCAGTGTCCCTTTGACTGTTATCCACCAGTGTCCTTTGACTGTTATCCCCGATGTCACTTTGACTGTTATCACCAGTTTCCCTTTGACTGTTATCCACCAGGATCACTTTGACTGTTATCACCAGTGCCCTTTGGCTGTTATCCACCAGTGTCCTTTGACTGTTTCCACCTGTGTCCTTTTGACTGTTATCCACCAGTGTCTCTTTGACTGTTATCCACCAGTGTCACTTTGACTGTTATCCACCAGTGTCCCTTTGACTGTTATCCACCAATATCACTTTGACTGTTATCCACCAGTGTCCTTTGACTGCTATCCACCAGTGTCCCTTTGACTGTTATCCACCAGTATCACTTTGACTGTTATCCTCCAGTGTCCCTTTGACTGTTATCCACCAGTGTCCCTTTGACTGTTATCCATCAGTGTCCCTTTGACTGTTATCCACCAGTGTCACTTTGACTGTTATCCCCAGTGTCCCTTTGACTATTATCCACCAGTGTCACTTTGACTTTTATCCACCAGTGTCCCTTTGACTGTTATCCACCAGTGTCCATTTGACTGTTATCCACCAGTGTCCCTTTGCTGTTATCCACCAGTGTCCCTTTGACTGTTATCCACCAGTGTCCCTTTGACTGTTATCCACCAGTGTCCCTTTGACGGTTATCACCCAGTATCACTTTAAATGTTATCCACCAGTGTCCCTTTGACTGTTATCAACCAGTATCACTTTGACTGTTATCCACCAGTGTACCTTTGACTATTATCCACCAGTGTCCCTTTGACTGTTTTCCACCAGTGTCCCTTTGACGGTTATCCACCAGTATCACTTGACTGTTATCCACCAGTGTCCCTTTGACTGTTATCCACCAGTGTCCCTTTGACTGTCCCAGGCATAACTGATTCTGTCTTTCATCTTTTAAAGATTTTCATGTGTGTACCCAGCTTAAGCAAAAACTGAAAATGAAGCATCTGTGAAATATCACCTATTGAGATACTCTAAAGATTAAAGGATAATTGAACTGCAGTACTGCTCAACATAGATAACAGTTGCAGACACACGATCAAACTACTACCTAGAAAATGAATTGAAGAACTGATTAAGAACCCACATCTTGTGTAATAATCTTCAAGCTGAGTGTTATCCCAGTACTTTAATAGTTAACTGCTGGAGCAAAGAGGCATTATTGCTTTCCATGTCTGTTCTCTTCCACCTCTCCCTGCAATTCCCTTTACTCTTTTTGATTTCCTGGACTCCATAATGCTCTGTGCAGATAAACATTTACTGTTTGCATGTAATATATAATTACTTTATACTGCTTATTCTGAGTTCTGTTAATATAGCCAAGTACCAAGATAGTGAAGGTCTTGCTCATTTGACAATTAACCCCCCTTAAGAAATAAAATCAGCATTTGTCAATGACCAAAGTAATATATGTGGAAGTGGTGAGATAAAGAATACATACTGTATAATTAAAAATATATTGTATCTGCAGGATGCCTGGAGAAAAATGAAAATCAGGATGTCGGATATTTTCCCTAATTGTGCTGAAACTGTCATAGTATTTGTATAAAGAGAAGAGGTTAGTACTGGTTGCCTGCAGCATTGAAGTCCTGAGTTCGAATCCACCCTTGACACATCTGCAAGGAGTTTGTATGTTCTCCCCGTGCTTGCGTGGGTTTCCTCCGGGCACTCCGGTTTCCCCCACAATCATAAAGACATACTGACAGTTTGTGTGTGACAAATAAATGTGCTTAGATGTAAGCTCTTCGGGGCAGGCCTGATGTGTATGTATACATGTAATTGTAAAGCGCTACAGAAGATGTTGGCACTATATAAATCCACAATAATAATAATACATTACTTTATTATTATTATTGTGGATTTATATATTCTATGTAGTGAGCCTGATCTTAGCACTTCTCATAGTGTACATTTTAAAGGTGAATGTAGGAGGGTAGGTAAATATAGCATTGAGGAAATGCCCCAACTTTTTCCTAGTCAAACCCAGGACATGGGTGGGGCCTATCCTTGATCTGCCCCTTTTCACCTGACCACCAGAATGACCCCTTAAAGGTAACTTACAGGTGAGTGTGAGGATTGGAAAATCAGATGTGGCTAAACATGCAGCACCGCACGTCACTGTCTCATCAAAAAGTTCCCTAGGAATTTCTTGAATGTTATCAACTAGCAGCAGATGAATTAAAGCTTGAAGATGAAGAATGTTTTGCTACTATACAACAATTACCTAAGAATTCATATTTCTCTGTTCGGAGATATTACATTTTGTGTTTTTCCTCCACACGGAGGTAATGTTAATGAAGAGGTAAATGGACCATATAACAGTAAAAAATACCATGGATGGAAACACTGCCATAGTGCGTGAAGGAAAACAGAAGGCAATGTACATTTCTATTTCATTCACGTTAATCTGTCAAAGAACACTGAACATTTAGCACTTAAACATTCTTTAAAAAATAGCATGTTAGGAAGAAAAGAATAATGTGCATTTGTTTGTTTGAATTGTATTTGTCTTACAATTTTAGAAACATTACACACACACAGATTTGCATGCCGGTGCATTCTAATGGGACATGCCACACCGTGGTGTAATGTGCTGATCGGAGCACAGCAAACCACCACAGAATATTGGGGAAATCACAGCAAAAATGCACAGTAACTAGTGTTAAACATACTGCATTACGATCACTTTTTCACGTGTGTCCCTGTAAGTTGCTAGCGTGATCACAGTTAAGTCCATGTTTCACTATTATTATTATATTGTGGATTTATATAGTGCTAACATGCTCCATAGCGCTTACAGTTACATGGATACATTCACTTTAGGCCCTACCCACGAACAGCTTACAATCTAAGCACATTTATTTGATGCATACAACCTATCAGTATGTCTTTATGTGTCCAGAGGTGTCCAAGGGTGGATTCGAACTCAGGATTTCAGCGCTGCAAGGGATCAGTTAACCACTGAGCCACCGTACTACCCACTATCCTTTTCCCGCTCTTTGTAATAGGGTTTTATATTAGATTTTGCATACACACAGAGTACTAAAAACAAATATAAGTTATTTGTAACAGTAAGAACTTTTATTACATAGGCTTATGTTTTTTAATATTTATACCTAGTTATTCTACTATTTCATTTTGAAAAATCAGTTGAATTTATGTCCCTTGCTATTCCCTCCTTTTGATATTAGTGAGCTGACATTTCAGGTTCTAACAGTCCTTCTTCTTACCAGGATTCACCACTTCCTTGGAATTTTCCTAACAGTTATTTCTACTGATGGCTGTTGGATGGGTCAAACATGCTCAGATCTCTACTGAGCAACTGAATGAACCTGGTGTTTGGTCAAGGGCAAGACCATAACGGTCTCTATTAGACGTCCCGCAAACAGGAAGTCAATATTTCAGAAACATTTATTTCATACAGACAAAATCCTGAATGGGGCAGGTTAAGGGCAAAAATACTGCTGTACTTTGTTAAAAGTATATGTATTTGCTCTAAACTTACCCTTTAAGGCCTTTTCAGCAGGCCATGATTTCCCAGTGTTGAGATTGAGTAATAAAATGCAATATTTTTAGTTTGACTGTACACAAGAGTAAGTAAATATACATGCTGAGTGGGAAAACTCTAAGTCCATAGTTATAAGGATAATACTTGTCTCCTGCCTATTATCCTCCACCCCTTGCCCTCGATTCATCAGATACCTGTCAGACATCAATAGGCAAATCCCAAAAACAGATTTTTGTCTAGTGGAAAGATATAAATTTAATAGATATTTAATTTAATTTCCATTTTATGTACTGTTATCCAACAATTAAGCAGAATGATTCTCTATCATATAATTTAACCGGATTGTGAAAAAACAATTTTTTCCATTTTTTTTCTCTTCCCCCAATCACTGTCTCTGCCCCTCCCCTTTATGTCTGAAATGCTGCAAGCTTATGTTAATGAAGGGAAGACTGGGGGGGGGGACCAGAAAGCCATCAGTTACTCTACCAGTTATAGTGCCCTTTTAACCTTGCAAGTCAGGCTTCACAGTGTAATCTTATTCCTGTAAATTAATTATAAATTAAATTAGTTTACCTTTTAGGACTAATTCAGTTTAGACAAAAAACATCCTTATTATTTTTTTTTAATTTAAATGAAAACAATTGAGGCATACAAATATTAAATAGAACCCATTAGCTATTGCCATGAAAAAAAAATCAATTTCCAACCCAATACATCTGCACCACTAGATACAGTAGCACAGTTGTTTTTATAAGCACAGTACTAAGTAAAAGGAAACTAGTTAAAGGGCAACTGTGGTCTCAAACAAGTTAGGGTTCAATGAAAGCCTGCAGTATTTCTTTTAATATGAGCCAACAATCACATCTCTGGCTGGAGCCTGTATAGACATTATATTGGGGTGAATGTTCAAACTTCCTGCTCGAGTAGGTTGAGTGACATCACCTGACCTCTGTCCCGCCCGTCCCCCGGGGGAGAAGCATGCTAAGTTAGGACTTAATGCTGAGGAAATCAGGAAGTACCTAAGGAAAAATTTGACAGTTGAGAAGAAGAGCCTATTAATGCGCAGTGAGGCTGGTCACATAAGTACAAGCTGGTCACATGGCTGAAAAACAGGAAGTGTTCAAGCAGGAAGTAATATTGCTGAACCTTTCCAGCAATAACTTCTCACAAATTTAACTAGAGATGTGATTTAGGTTTTATTTTAAAGGTACGATGGAAGGCTTTTATATAATTATTACTAGTTTGGAAGAATTCGAGACCACAGTTACCCTTTAAGCTCCTTCAGGACTGGCTCTAATTCTATTTTAAATTAAATTAATAACAGTGCAGAACCTTGCCTTTAATTGGCTATTATTCTGCCAATTATTAACATCTTATGTCTTATCCTATTCCGGTTTCAATAAGCAAGGAGCATGTTGGCTACCAGATGTCCAGCTTTCCTTAGGATGGCATATTAATAGTTTTCCAGTAATTGTAGATCAGGCTTCTATTGAATTCTTCTTTCCTTTTTCATTAATTGTCTAATCCTTTTTTGCTCTGCGCCTCTTATCATTGTACCGTACATCTACATTGTTGCCATTATATTGATGAGTACAGAAAACATATGGAACAATATGAAAATGTAAAATTGAATTGCGAGAAGGTAATATTAGCTAAGTGTGTAAGGCGCTGCAGTGCTGTCAGAAATAAATGAATATAAATGTCATTCTCTGCTAAAATGTACTTCATTGACTGATTAATGCAGGAAATAAATTTTATATTTTCTGTGTTTCATTGAGTGCTCTAATCTCTTCTAAATCATTTTCACCAGGTGACACCACCAAGGCACTGATTAATGATATCTAATAAAGCTTCCCTTTGGCAGCCTGAAACTAAAATGTCATCTGAATTGGGCATGAATAATTTCTAGTTAAATAGAGCCTTCTATCAGAACCATAATGTTCTTGTTCCTAATGTTCAAGGACTTTATTTTGAAGCATTTTTTTAAAAATAATTCAACGTAAAAGGATTTTGCATTTGAATTTTAATAGTTTTTAAACTCGTTTGCAGTCTTATTTATCTGCTAATACAGTATGTTTTTTTACTTTCCCATCTGGAACGTTTCAAAGCGACATCTACTTCGATTAGCAGAATGAAGGTAATATGAGGGCAAAAGGTAAAGGTTTGCAAAAATAAATTATGTGTTGTAATGAATGGTTATCCAATGAATAACCAAGTAAATAAAATCATTGTCGACACTGTAACTGGAATATGGACACATACAGTACACTGAAACTTAGAGAAGCATATTGCATGTACATAGTGACAGTAGTCATATGTCCATCTAATTCAGCCCTGATTTTAGCGATAACACTCTTTTACTGATCGTTAAACCATCGTTAATTTTTATCGGTTTAACGATCGTTAATTTACGTTCGTTATCGTTAATTATTTAATTAATGATACGATTGTAAATGGTTGATAACGATCGTAAAACTACGATAACACGATCCCCATAGAATAGTATTGCAGTAGTTTACTTACGCGCGTAATGCAAAGTATCGCTAAATTGCAATACCGCAAGTACTTTAATATGGCCCTACTGTCTCATTCAAAAGCGTACAATGCAGAAATTCCATCTTAAACCTAACAAATGTTTTAGTTACCAATTGTTTAATATTCCATTCATTTTATAGCTGGCGTATAAGGTAACCGTTTCCCTTGGTAACACATTTTTTGCAGATTTAAAATAGTACAGGGAGCACAGTAGAAAGCGATTTCAGTTAATATTTTGCTCGGAAGACCTGTCAGAAGAAAAAAAACAAACTGTAATGTCCCAGTAGAAAATTTACAGAACTGTCCAATCAGTTTTTTTAAACGATTTTTGCAAAGAATAATAGGGATGGTGGTGAAAATTCGGAGCAATAGAATAAAAATATCAAGCATTAATATCCACCAATGTGTGCCTATCCTAACACTTAATTTATTTGTAAAAATCCAGCCCTCTATTAAAATGATCCCATGAACTGTGAAATTAGGGGAAGATGCAATACGGAGAGTGCTGCACTAAGGTTTAATTTGGCTATGTCAGGAAAGTGTGTAGAGACTTGGCAAGAATGAGTTAACTATTGGTATTAGTTCTTGCAAAGGACTGATAAAATGCCATTCCACCTGTAAACAGTCCCTATTTTTTATTACGATTAGTAAAGCATGGAACCAGATCTTCTTTTCCAGACAATGTGGAGCCGTACCGGTATCTGGAATTCTCTACAACTAGAGGCCTGTTAATTACAACGGGCTATTTTAAGGACAGTCATACATGTAAAATAAATGTATTTCAGTATTGGAATATGTGAGACAGAAACCAATATTATGTTTGTGAATGGGAAGGTAGGCCATTAAAATGATACCCAACATGGAGACCTTATTCCCTTGCCAAGCGAGTTATTGATATCTTGGGAAATATGTATTACACACAGGTCATGTTTGGTATTGTAGGAATTGATAATTAATCAGGAGAGGAATATGTGGTCAATATCCCAGTTCAACGTACATATCTTAAGTTATATGGAATCTGCCTAACTGAGGGGGAATGAATGCTTTTGGCTAGTCGTAAATTTGGACATTCCTAGACACTCCCACTTCATGCATAGCCCAGGAGGGGGGTGGTTCAACAAGGGGTTTAAAATCCTTGTAGCCCCTATAACTGTGTTCATACTGGAGGGACATGCTAAATGTGTATAGACCATATCCCTTCCCGCCCCAGGACACAGGACTTCTTCTAGTGAGTAGGGTCTGTGAATATTTTTAGCCTTTTATTTTTAACTGTTGTACCTATTGTATGTCATTTTATTATAACACCATTTTCTTTTATTTTTGTATTATATGCACTGGCCACCTTTTGGAATATTAAATCTAAAATTTAATAAGTTTTGTCTTTGATGCTCTAAAAGAACTCGTAAGCCTCTGATAAGTTTGTATGTGGTTGAATTGAATGTTTTGTCATTGTAAATCTAATTAACTCTGTGACTGCTTTTGAAGGACTGATTCTAATAACCAGTTAGTTGCTGGAGTGAATGGTGTGGTATTAACCTTTAGCTGCCAGGACAGGGGTGTGCATAGTCAGTGAGAGTCAAGAGATGGTTTTTTGGGTGCGTCTTTAAGGCCATAACTTAAGTGGTGGCCTTGTACTGATTGATTGGTCAGATCACATACCCAGCGAACTGGCGTTCGTGACAGGCTACAATCCACTTTGCACTTCTAATGGGCGATAACCTAACACTCGCTAGATCTATTCCCCCCCCTATTTGCATGTAAACTTACTTACCTGCCTTTTTCCATTGCTCTCCTTCTGCTGCTGCCCCCGATCACGAAAGCAACAGAAGGGGCCAAACCGGCAAACTGCTCATGATTGAGACACACCCATCACTGAGCAACTGCTGGTCTGGCCCATTCTGCTGATTTGCGATAGAGAAAAGCGTCAGAAGGCCGGCGATGGAACAGGGGAAGGTAAGTAGTTTTAACATTGCTAATTGGGGGAAATAGACCTAGCGAGGTCTAGGTTATCGCCCATTATAAGTGCAATGGTGGATATTTGTGGGAGGGGTGGAGATTCCCTTTAAAAAAGTAAAAGCCAATGTGGTCAAGTTAGAGCCAAGTCATATCATAATAAATATTAAAACCCTTTATCTCTTCAAAGGGGACGATAAACAGACGGTGATAAGAAAGACATGGGTAAGCAACAGGGACACTGGTGGATAACAGTCAAAGTGACTATGGTGGATAACAGTTCCAAAGGGACAATGGGTGAAAAGTCAATCAGGGACACTGTGGGGATAAAGTCAAAGTGACACTGGTGGATAACAGTCAAAGTGGACACTGGTGGATAACAGTTCAAAGGGACACTGGTGGAAAACAGTCAAAGGGCCATGGTGGATAACAGTCAAAGGGACACAATGGGGGAATAGACAGGCAGTCAAAGGGAAACTGGTGGATACAAGTCAAAGGGACATGGTGGATAACAGTCAAAGTAAAGGACCATGGTGGATAACAGTCAAAGGGACACTGGTGGATAAACAGTCAAAGGGACACTTGGGGATAACAGATCAAAACATGACACTGGTGAATAACAGTCAAAGGTGACAACTGGTGGGATAAAAGTACAAAGTGACACTGGTGGATAACAGTCAAAGGGACACTGGTGGCTAACAGTCAAAGTGTTACTGGGGATAACAGTCAAGGGAAACTGGTGGATAAACAGTCAAAGGGAAACTGGTGATAACAGTCAAAGGGACACTGGTGGATAACAGTCAAAGTGACATGGTGGGATAACAGTCAAAGGGACACTGGGGATAACAGTCAAAGGGACAATGTGTGGATAATAGTCAAAGGGACATGGTGTGATAACAGTCAAAAGTATACTGTGGATAAACGTCAAAGGGACACTGGGTGATAACAGTCAAGTGACACTGGTGGATAACAGTCAAAGGGACCCTGGTGGATAACATTCAAGTGACACTGGTGGATAACAGTCAAAGGGACACTGGTGGATACAGTCAAGGAACTGGTGGTAACAGTAAAGGGAAATGGGCGGATAACAGTCAAAGTGACACTGGTGGATAACAGTCAAAGGGGACACTGGTGGATAACAGTCAAAGGACACTGGTTGGATACATCGTCAAAGGGCACACTATGGGATAACATCAAAGGTGTCATGGGGGAAAAGTCAAAGGAACTGGTGCGAAGATACAGTCAAAGACACTGGGTAATAGTCACAGGTACACTGGTGGATAACAGTCAAAGTGATACTGGTTGATAACAGTCAAAGGGACACTGGTGGATAACATTCAAAGTGATACTGGTTGATAACCGTCAAAGGGACACTGGTGGATAACAGTCAAAGGGACACTGGTGGATAACAGTCAAAGGGACACTGGTGGATAACAGTCAAAGGGACACTGGTGGATAACAGTCAAAGTGACACTGGTGGATAACAGTCAAAGGGACACTGGTGGATAACAGTCAAAGGGACACTGGTGGATAAAAGTCAAAGTGACACTGGTGGAAACAGTCAAAGGGAGGACACTGGTGGATAGTCAAAGTGAACTGGTGGATAACAGTCAAAGGGACACTGATGGATAACAGTCAAAGGGACACTGGTGGATCACTGTTCAAAAGGGACACTGGTGGATAACAGTCAAAGTGATATGGTGGATAACATAAAGGGGACACTGGTGGATAGACAGTCAAAGGGACACTGGTGGAAACAGTCAAAGTGACACTGTGGATAAATAGTCAAGTGGACACTGGTGGATAACAGTCAAAGGGCACTGGTGGATAACGTCAAAGGGACACTGGTGGATAACAGTCAAAGGGACACTGGTGGATGAAGTCAAAGGGACCACTGGTGGATAGCAATCAAAGGACATGGTGGATAACAGTCATCAAAGTGACACTGTGGATAACAGTCAAAGGGCACTGGTGGAACAGATAAGGGACACTGGTGATGAACATGATACAAGTCAAAGGGACACGGTTGATAACAGTCAAAGGGACAAGGTGGGATAACAATCAAAGGGACACTGGTGGTAACAGTCAAAGTGATACTGGTGGATAAACAGTCAAGGGAAACTGGTTGGATAAAAGCTCAAAGGGAACTGGTGATAACAGTCAAAGGACACTGGTGGGATAACAGTCAAGTGACACTGGTGGATAACAGTCAAAGGGACACGGGTGGATAACAGTCAAAGGGACACTGGTGGATAATAGTCAAAGGGACACTGGTGGATAACAGTCAAAGTGAATGGTGGTAAACAGGAAAGGAGGACACTGGGGGATAACAGTCAAGTGGACACTGGTGGATAACAGTCAAAGGGACCATGGTGGATAACAGTCAAAGTGACACGGGGATAACAGTCAAGGGACACTGGTGGATAACAGTCAAAGTGATACGGTGGATAACAGTCAAAGGGACACTGGTGGATAGCAGTCAAGGGACACTGTGTGATAACATCAAAGTGATACTGGTTGATAACCTCAAAAGGGACACTGGTGGGATAACAGTCAAAGGGACACTGGTTGTAACAGTCAAAGGGACACTGGTGGATAACGTCAAAGGGTCACTGGTGGGAAACAGTCAAAGTGACACTGGTGGAAACAGTCAAAGGGACACTGGTGGATAACAGTCAAAGGGACACTGGTGGATAAAAGTCAAAGGACAACTGGTGGATAACAGTCAAAGGGACACTGGTGGATAACAGTCAAAGTGACATGGTGGATAACAGTCAAAAGGGACACTGATGGATAACAGTCAAAGGACACTGTGTAAACATCAAAGGACACTGGTGGATAACAGTAAAGTGATACTGGTGGATAACATTTAAAGGGACACGGTGGATAGCAGTCAAAGGACACTGGTGGATAACAGTCAAAGTGACACTGGTGGATAACAGTCAAAGTGACACTGGTGGATAACAGTAAAGGGACACTGGTGGATAACAGTCAAAGGGACACTGGTGGGATAACAGTCAAAGGGGACACTGTGGATAAAGTCAAAGGGACACTGGTGGATACAATCAAAGGGACATGGTGGATAACAGTCAAAGTGACACTGGTGGTAACGTCAAAGTGACACTGGTGGATAACCGTCAAAGGGACAAATGTGGGATAACAGTCAAAGGGACACTGGTGATACAGTCAAAGGGACAATGGTGGATAACAGTCAAACTGACACTGGTGAATAACAGCAAAGGACACTGGTGGATAACAGTCAAAACTGACACTGGTGGATAAACAATCAAAGGGACATGGTGGATAACAGTCAAAGTGATACTGGTGTAACAGTCAAGGGAAACTGGTGGATAACAGTCAAAGGGAAACTGGTGGATAACAGTCAAAGGGACACTGGTGGATAACAGTCATAAGGACACTGGTGGATAACAGTCAAAGGGACACTGGTGGAAAAACAGTCAAGGGACACTGTGGATAATAGTCAAAGGGACACTGGGGGATAACAGTCAAAGTGATATTGGTGGATAACAGTCAAAGGGACACTGGGGATACAGTCAAAGTGACCACGGTGGATAACAGTCAAAGGGACACTGGTGGATAACCAGTCAAAGTGACACTGGTGGATAACAGCCAAAGGGGACACTGGTGGAAACAGTCAAAGTGATACAGTGGATACAGCAAAGGGAAACTGGTGGTAGCAGTCAAAGGGACACTGGGTGGAACAGTCAAAGGGACACTGGTGGCTAACAGTCAAGGGGAAACTGGTGGATAACAGTCAAAGGGAAACTGGGGGCTAAACAGTCAAAGTGAGAATGTGTGGATAAGTGTAAGGGAAACTGGTGGATAACAGTCAAAGGGACACTGGTGATAACAGTCAAAGGGACACGGTGGATAACAGTCAAGTGACACTGGTGGATACAGTCAAAGGGACACTGGTAGATAACAGTCAAAGGGACACTGGTGTGATACAGTCAAAGTGAGGGTACAGTCAAAGGACACTGGTGGGATAACAGTCAAAGGGACACTGGTGGATAACAATCAAAGTGACACTGGTGGATAACAGTCAAAGGGGACACTGGTGGATAACAGTCAAAGTGACACTGTGGATAACAGTCAAAGTGAATGGTGGTAAAGTCAAAGGGACACTGGTGGATAACAGTCAGGACAGTGTACAGTCAAAGGCACTGGTGGATTACAGTCAAAGTGATACTGGTGGATAACAGTCAAAGGGAAACTGGTGGATAACAGTCAAAGGGACACTGGTGGATAACAGTCAAAGTGACACTGGTGGATAACAATCAAAGGGATCCAAACAGAAGCAATTCAGAGCGCATTCTAGTCTTGAGTATTCAAATCAATTTATTAAAACAGTGAGTTTCGGCGTCACGTGTTAATAAATTGATTTGAATACTCAAGACTGGAGGCGCTCTGAATTGCTTCTGTTTGGATTACTGTTACATTGGCTATGGTTTTGGAGCAGCACCCAGCGATTTCAACAATATACTATAGGAGTGCGGGGGAACTATCTACTTTTAACAATCAAAGGGACACTGGTGGATAACAGTTAAAGTGACACTGGTGGAAACAGTCAAAGGGACACTGGGGTAACAGTCAAAGTGATACTGGTGGCTAACAGTCAAAGGGACAATGGTGGATTAAACTGTCAAAGTGATACTGGTGGATACAGTCAAAGGGACACGTTGGATAACAGTCAAAGGGCACTGGGATAACAGTCAAAGGGACACTGGTGGATAACAGTCAAAGGGACCATGGTGGATAACAGCACAGTGTCGTGGATAACAGTCAAAGTGACACTGGTAGAAACAGTCAAAGGGACATGGGTGGATAACAGTCAAAGGGACACTGGTGGATAACAGTCAAAGGGACATGGTGGATAACAGTCAAAGGGCACTGGTGGATAACAGTCCAAAGTGACAATGGTGGATAACAGTCAAAGGGACACTGGTGGATAGCAGTCAAAGGGGACACTGGTGGATAACAGTCAAAGGTGATACTGGTGGATAACAGTCAAAGTGATACTGGTGGATAACAGTCAAGGCACACTGGTGGAAACAGTCAAAGGGACACTGGTTGGCTAACAGTCAAGGGACACTGTGGATAACAGTCAAAGTGATACTGGTGGATAACAGTCAAGGTGACACTGGTGGATAACAGTTAAAGTGACACATGGTAAATAACAGTTAAAGTGACCTGGTGGATAACAGTCAAAGAGACACTGGTGGATAACAGTCAAAGGGAACTGGGGGATAACAGTCAAAGTGACACGGTGGTAAACAGTCAAGGGACACTGGTGGATAACAGTCAAAGGGACACTGGTGGATAACAGTCAAAGGACACTGGTGAATCACAGTTCAAAGGGAAACTGGGGATAACAGTCAAAAGGACACTGGTGGATAACAGTCAAAGTGATACTGGTGGATACAATCAAAGGGTCCAAACAGAAGCAATTCAGAGCGCAATCCAGTCTGAGTATTCAAATCCATTTATTAAACACTTGAGTTCGGCGTCACGTGTTCAATAAATTGATTTGAATACTGGAGGACTGGAGTGTGCTCTGAATTGCTTTGTTGGATAATGTTACCATGGCTATGGTTTTTGGAGCAGAACCCAGCGATTTCAACAATATACTATAGGTGTGCGGGGGGAACTATCTACTTTTAACAATCAAAGGGACACTGGTGGATAACGTAAAGTGACATGGTGGATTACAGTCAAAGGGACATGGTGGATAACAGTACAGTGATACTGGTGGCTAACAGTCAAAGGGGGACACTGGTGGATAACAGTCAAAGGGACACTGGTGGATAGCAGTCAAAGGGACACTGATGGATAACAGTCAAAGTGACACTGGTGGAAAGCAGTCAAAGGGACACTGGTGGTAAACAGTCAAATGGACACTGATGGATAACAGTCAATGGGACATGGTGGATAACAGTCAAGGGACACTGGTGAACAGTCAAAGGGACACTGGTGGAAACAGTCAAGGGATACTGTGGATAACGTCAAAGTGACATGGTGGATAACAGTCAAAGGGACACTGGTGGATAACAGTCAAAGACAAGTGGTGGATAACATCAAGTGACACTGGTGGATAACAGTCAAAGGGACACTGGTGGATAACAGTCAAAGTGACAACTGGTGGATAACAGTCAAAGGGGGACAACTGGTGGATAACAGTAAAGTGATACTGGTGGATAACAGTCAAAGGGACACTGTTTGTAAACAGTCAAAGGGACACTGGTTGAAACAGTCAAAGGGACACTGGTGGCTAACAGATTTGAAGGTGATTACTGGTGGATAACAGTCAAAGGGAAGGAGGAAACTGGGGGATAACAGTCAAAGGGAAACTGGTGAAAAACAGTCAAAGAGAAGCTGTGGTAAACAGTCAAAGTGACAATGGTGGAAACACCAAGGGGACACTGGTGGATAACAGTCAAGGGACAATGGTGTATAACAGTCAAAGGAACACTGGTGGATACAGTCAAAGGGACACTGGTGGATAGCAGTCAAAGGACACTGGTGGATAGCAGTCAAAGGGACACTGGTGGTACAGTAAAAGTGGATACTGGTGGATAACAGTCAAAGGGAAAACTGGTGGTAACAGTCAAAGGACACTGGTGATAACAGTCAAAGAGACACTGGTGATAACAGTCAAAGGGACACGGTGGATAACATCAAAGAGACATGGTGGATAACAGTCAAAGTGATACTGGTGGATAAAAGTCAAAGTGATACTGGTGGATAAACTCAAAGGGACACTGGTGGATGACAGTCAAAGGGACACTGGTGGATAAGCAGTTCAAAGGGACAATGGTGGATAGCAGTCAAAGGGACACGGGGAGTAACAGTCAAGGGACACTGGTGGCTAACATTCAAAGGGAAACTGGTGGATAACAGTCCAAGGGACAATGGTGAATAACAGTCAAAGTGACTACTGGTGGATAACAGTCAAGGGGACACTAGTGGATAACAGTCAAAGGGACATGGTGATAACAGTCAAAGGGAAACTGGTGGATAACAGTCAAAGGGAAACTGGTGATAACAGTCAAAGGGACACTGGTGGATAAATGTCAAAGTGACACTGGTGGATAACAGTCAAAGGGACACTGGTGGATAACAGTCAAAGGGACACTGGTGGATAACAGTCAAAGGGACACTGGTGGATAATAGTCAAAGGGACACTGGTGGATAACAGTCAAAGTGATATTGGTGGATTAGGTATCCACCAGTGTGTTATATTCACTTTGACTTTTATCCACCAGTATCACTTTGACTGTTATCCACCAGTGTCTCTTTGACTGTTATCCACCAGTGTCCCCTTGACTGTTATCCACCAGTGTCTCTTTGACTGTTATCACCAGTGTCTCTTTGACTGTTATCCACCAGTTTCCCTTTGACTGTTATCCACCAGTATCACTTTGACTGTTAGCCACCAGTGTCCTTGACTGCTATCCCCAGTGTCCCTTTGACTGTATCCACAGTGCCCTTTGACTGCTATCCACCAGGTTCCTTTGACTGTTATCACCAGTTGCCCTTGACTGTTATCACCAAGTGTCCCTTTGACTGTTATCCACCAGTGTCACTTTTGACTGTATCCACCAGCTCTCTTTGACTGTTTTCACCAGTTTCCTTTGACTGTTATCCAACCAGTTTCCCTTTGACTGTTATCCCCAGTATCACTTCAACTGTTAGCCACCCAGTGTCCCTTTGAACTGTTATTCAACCAGTGTCCCTTTGACTGTTATCAACCAGTGTCCTTTGACTGTTATCCACCAGTATCACTTTGACTTTATCCACCAGTTGTCCCCTTTGACTGTTATCCACCAGTGTCACTTTGACTGTTATCCACCAGTGTCCCTTTGACTGTTATCCACCAGTGTCATCTTGACTGTATCCACCAGCTGTCTTGACTGTATCCACCAGTGTCCCTTTGAGTATCCACCATGTCACTTTGACTGTATCACAGTTCCTGACTGTTATCCACCGTGTCCTTTGATGTTATCCACCAGTGTCCCTTTGACTGTTATCCACCAGTGTCCCATTGACTGTTATCCATCAGTGTCCATTTGACTGTTATCCACCAGTGCCCTTTGACTGCTTTCCACCAGTGTCACTTTGACTGTTATACATCAGTGTCCCTTTGACTGCATCCACCAGTGTACTTTGACTGTTATCCACCAGTGTCCCTTTGACTGTTAGCCACCAGTATCACTGGACTGTTATCCACCAGTGTCCTTTGACTGTAATCCACCAGTGTCACTTAACTGTTATCCACCAGTGTCCCTTTGATTGTTAAAAGTAGATAGTTCCCCCGCACACCTATAGTATATTGTTGAAATCGCTGGGTGCTGCTCCAAAAACCATAGCCAATGGTAACAGTATCCAAACAAAAGCAATTCAGAGCACACTCCAGTCTCCAGTATTCAAATCAATTTATTGAACACGTGACGCCGAAACGTCAAGTGTTTAATAAATTGATTTGAATACTCAAGACTGGATTGCGCTCTGAATTGCTTCTGTTTGGATCCCTTTGATTGTTATCCACCAGTATCACTTTGACTGTTATCCACCAGTGTCCCTTTGACTGTTATCCACCAGTTTCCCTTTGACTGTGATTCACCAGTGTCACTTTGACTGTTATCCACCAGTGTCCCTTTGTCTGTTATCCACCATGCCTGCTGTATCCACCAGTGTCTTTGACTGTTATCCACCAGTTGTCCCTTTGACTGTTATCACCAGTGTCTCTTTGACTGTTATCCACCAGTGTCACTTACTGTTATTTACAGGGTCACTTTAACTGTTATCCACCAGTGTCACCTTGACTGTTATCCACCAGTATCACTTTGACTGTTATCCACAAGGTCCCTTTGACTGTTAGCCACAGTCCCTTTGACTGTAGCCACCAGTGTCCTTTGACTGTTATCCACCAGTATTCACTTTGACTGTTATCCCAGTATACTTTTGACGTTTCCACCAGTGTCCCTTTGACTGTTATCCACCGTGTCCCTTTGACGTGATCCACCATGTCACTTTGACTGTGTATCCACCAGTGTCCCTTTGAACTGTTATCCACCAGTGTTCCCTTTGACTGTTATCCACCAGTGTCCCTTTGACTGTTATCACCAGGTCCCTTTGACTGTTATCTACCAGTGTCACTTTGACTGTTATCCACCATACAGATCACTTTGATGTATCACCAGTGTCCCTTTGACTGTTATCCACCAGTGTCCCCTTTGACTGTATCCAACAGTGTCCTTGACTGTTTTTTAGTGTTTCCAACAGTCCCTTTGACTGTTATCCCCAGTATCACTTTGACAGTTATCACCAGTTGTCCCTTTGACTGTTAGCCACCAGTATCACTTTGACTGTTATCCACCAGTGTCCCTTTGACTGTTATCCACCAGTGTCACTTTAACTGTTATCCACCAGTGTCCCTTTGATTGTTAAAAGTAGATAGTTCCCCCGCACTCCTATAGTATATTGTTGAAATCGCTGGGTGCTGCTCCAAAAACCATAGCCAATGGTAACAGTATCCAAACAGAAGCAATTCAGAGCGCACTCCAGTCTTGAGTATTCAAATCAATTTATTAAACACGTGACGCCGAAACATCACGTGTTTAATAAATTGATTTGAATACTCAAGACTAGAATGCGCTCTGAATTGCTTTTTTTTGTTTGGATCCCTTTGACTGTTATCCACCATAGGTCACTTGACTGTTATCCACCAGTGTTCCCTTTGACTGTTATCACCAGTTTCCTTTGCTGTTATCCCCAGTAGTATCACTTTGACTGTATCCACCATGTCTTGAACTGTTCCACCAGTGTCCCTTTGACTGTTATCCACCACAGTTTGTCCCTTGACTGTTATCCACCACCAGTTCCCTTTGACGTTTATCCACCATGTCATTTGTTTCTTTGACTGTTATCCACCAGTGTCCCTTTGACTGTGTTATCACCAGTTCAACTTTATGTTTTATCCACCAGGTCCCTTTGATGCTGGTTATCCTACCAGTGTCCCTTTGGACTGTTATCCACCAGTGTCACTTTGAGCTGTTATCCACCAGTGTCCCTTTGACTGTTATCTACCAGTGTCCCTTTGACTGTTATCCACCAGTTGGTGGTCACTTTGACTTTATCCAACAGTGTCCTTGACTGTTATCCCAGGTGTGTCTCCCTTTCCCTTTGACCTGTATCCACCAGTATTTCCCTTTGACACTATCCACCAGTATCACTTTGACTGTTAGCCACCAGTTGTCCCTTTGACTGTTTCCACCAGTGTTTCCCCCCCTGTTTTGACTGTTTAGCCACCAGTGTCCCTTTGAGTGAATCGTTGGTTATCCACCGTGTCCCTTTGAATGGTATCAACTTTCCCTTTGACTGTTATCCACCTGTATCACTTTGAAGTGTTATCCACCAGTGTCCCTTTGGCTGTATTAATCCACCAGTGTCACTTTGACTGTAGTCCACCAGTGTCCCTTTGACTGTTATCCACCAGTGTCACTTTGACGTGTTTATCCACCAGTGTCCCTTTGACTGTTACCAAGATCACTTTTGACTCTCGCTGTCCTTGACCTGTTAACTGTTAGTCCACCAGTGTCCCTTGACTTTTATCCAACAGTTTGTGCCCTTTGACTGTTATACCAGCCCGTGTTACAGTGTTTCAGTGTTTTTTTTTTGTGATCCCTGATTGACTGTTATCCACCAGTTTTTTAGTATTCATGTACACGTTTGACTGTTATCCACCAGTTGTGTCCCTTTGACTGTTATCACCAGTGTCCCTTGACTGTTATCCACCAGTGTCCCTTAGTGACTGTTTATCCACCAGCACTTTGACTGTTTAGCCACCAGGATTGTTTGTCCCTTTGACTGTTATCCACCAGAGTCACAGTTAGTCCCGATTCAGTGTATTCTATGCAGTTAGTAGTGTCCCAGGTTTGACTGTTATCCACAGTGTCCCTTGTGATCCACTGTTATCACCAGTGTCAGCTTTGAATGTTATCCACCAGTGTCCTTTGACGTTGCTGATAACCTGCTATGTTTATCAACCCAGTTGTCCTTTGACTGTTATCCACCAGTTTGTCCCTTTGACTGTTATCCACCAGTGTCACTTCTTTGACTGTTATCCCCAGTTTCACCTTTGCTGTTATCCACCATGTCCCTTTGATTGTATCCACCAGTTCCCTTTGACTTTATCAACAGGCTGAAAGAAGGGATGAAGGGGAGTAAAAAGTGTTCCTTTGACTGTTATCGCACCAGTTGTCCCTTTGACTGTTATCCACCAGTGTCACTTTGACTGTTATCCACCAGGTGTCACCTTTGACAGTTATCCACCGTTTTTTTAGTGTCCCTTTGAACTGCTATCACCCGTGCCCTTTATGTTATCCACCAGTATCACTTTGACTGTTATCCACCAGTTCCTTTGGACTGTTAGACCCAGTTGTCCCTTGACTGTTTATCCACATGTTTTTGCCTTGGATGTATCCACCAGTGTCCCTTGACCTTGTTATCCACCAGTGTCCTTTGACTGTTATACCACCAGTGTCACTTTGACCTTTTTATCACACCAGTGTCCCTTTGACTGTATCTTTGTGTTATCCACCAGTTTCCCGTGACTGTTATCCACCAGTGTCCACTTTGACTGTTACCACCAGTACCCTTTGACTGTTTATCCACCAGTGTCCCTTTGACTGTTATCAACAGTGTCCCTTTTTTTGACGTATCCACCAGTGTCCCTTTGACGTTTATCACCAGTATCACTGTTGACTGTTATCCACCAGGTGTCCCTTTGACCCCATGTTTTTAGTTCTGTATCCACCAGTGTCCCTTTGACTGTTATCCTCCTCGCTGCTCCTCCCCTTGTTATCACGTTTTGACCTGTAATCCACCAGTGTCCTTTTGAATGTTCTGTTATCCCCAGGTGTCATTTGAGACTGATTTCTAACTCACCAGTGTCCCTGATTTGACTTATCCACCACAGTGTCCCTTTGAACTGTTATACCACCAGTGATCCTTTGACTCTTACTGTATCCACCAATTCCCTTTGACTGTTATCACCAGTGCCCTTTAAAACACTTTTATCCACCAGTGTCCCTTTGATGTTGTATTATCCACCAGTTGCTCCTTGACTGTTATCCCACCATAGTGTCCACTCTCTTTGAATGTTATCCAACCAGTGTCCCTTGACTGTTATCATCACCAGTTCCCTGTGAATTTTTATTCCACCAGGTTTCACTTTTTTGACTGTTTATCCACCATGTTTATAGTTCCTTTGACTGTTACCAACCAGTTGTCCCTTTGATAGTTATCCACACAGTGTCATTTGGACTGTTATCCACCAGTAAGTGTCCCTTTGACTGTTATTCACCAGTTCCATTTTTGACTGTTTATTATCCACCAGTTACCTTTATCCCTCTGAGTGTTTGGCCATGTTTTCACTGTTTTTTACCTTACTGTGATTATCCAACCAGTTGTCCCTTTGACTGTTATCCACCAGTGTCCTTTGACTTTGACTGTTTATCCACCATGTTGTCCCTTGATTGCTATCCACCAGTGTCCTTGACTTATCACACATCATTGACTTGTTTATCCACCAGTTGTCCCGTTTGACTGTTATCCACCAGTGCCCTTTGATGTTATCCACCAGTGTCATTTGACTATGATCCACCAGTGTCACTTTGAACTGTTATCCACCAGTGTCCCTTTGACTGGTATCCACCAGTTCCCTTTTAAATGTTATACACCAGTTTTGACTGTTATCCACAGTGTCCCTGGACTGTTATCCACCAGTGTCACTTTGATGTTTACACCAGTGTCCCCTTTGACTGTTATTCCACCAGTGTGTATTGTGTTCCCACTTTTGACTGTTATCCACGTGTCCCCTTTGAACTGTTATTCCACCAGTGTCACTTTGACTTTTATCCACCAGTGTCCCTTTGACTGTATCCACCAGTTGTCCCTTTGTCTTCATTTGACTGTTATCCACCCCAGTGTCACTTTTGACCTGTTTCCACAGTCCTTGACTGTTATCACCAGTTGTCCCTTTGACTGTTATCCACCAGTGTCCCTTTTGAATGTTATCCACCAAGGTAGTTGTCCCTTTGACGTTATCAACCAGTATCACTTTGACTGTTACATCCAAACCAGTGCTCCCTTTGACTGTTATCAACAGTCACTTTGACGTTATCCACCAGTGTTTGTACCTTTGAATATTATTCACCAGTAGTAAGTGTCAATCTTGACATGTTGTATCCACCAGTTGTCCTTGACTGATACACCAGTATCCACTTTGGACGTTATCCACCAGTGTCCCTTTGACTATTATCACACCAGTGTCCCTTTTGACTGTTATCCACCATGTCCTTTGACTGTTATCCACCGTGTCACTTTGACTGTTATCCACCAGGTTCCCTGTGAACTGTTTAAGCACACAGAGTCCCTTGAATGTTTCCACCAGTGTCCTCCTTTGACTGTTATCCACCAGTGTCTTTGAATGTTATTTCACCACAGTGTCCCCTGAACTGTTATACCACCAGTTGTCACTTTGACTGTTATCCCACCAGTGTCTTTGACTGTTATTTTCCACCGAGTTATCACTTTGACTGTTATCCACCAGTGTCCTTTGACTGATCCACAGTGTCACTTTGACTGTTATCCACCAGTGTCCCTTGACTGTTATCCACCGTGTCACTTTGACTGTTATCCCCAGTGTCCCTTTGACTGTATCACCAGTTTCCCTTTGACGGTAGCACCAGTTTCCCTTTGATGCTATCCACCATGTGATATCACTTTGACTGTACCACCAGTGTCCCTTGACTGTTATCCAACCAAGTGTCTTTGACGTTATCCACCAGATGTCCCTTTGATGTTATTCACCAGTGTCAGCTTTGACTGTTATCCACCATGTCCTTTGACTGATTTATCCTGAGCTATCCACCAGTGTCCTTTGACTTTACGTATCACCAGTGTCCTTGTGACGATGTATCCAGTCCTTTGATTGATCCACCAGTGTCCTTTGACTGTATCACCAGTTGTCCCTTGACTGTTATCCACCAGTGTCCCTTTGACTGTATCCACCAGAGTCCTTGACTGTTATCCACAGTTGCCACCACCTTTGACTGTTATCCACCAGTGTCCCTTTAACAGTGTCCCTATTCACAGATTCACCGTTTGACTGTTATCACACCAGTATCACTTTGACTGTTATCCACCAGTGTCCTTTGACTGTTATCCACCGTGTCCCTTTGACTGTTATCCACGTGTCCCTTTGACTGTTATCCACCAGTGCACTTTGACTGTTATCCACCAGTGTCCCTTTGACTGTTATCACCAGTGTCACTTTGACTTTTATCCACAGTGTCCCTTTGATTTAGCACCAGGGTCCCTTTGATGTTATCCACCAGTGTCCCTTTGACTGTTATCCACCAGTGTCCCTTGACTGTTATCCACCAGTTGTCCATTGACATGTTACCACCAGTGTCCCTTTTGGACTGTTATCCACCAGTGTCCCTTTGACGTTATCACCAGTACACTTTGATGTATCCACCAGTGTCCCTTTGACTGTTATCAAACCAGTATCACTTTGACTGTTATCCACCAGTGTACCTGTGCTATTATCTCACCAGTGTCCCTTTGACTGTTTATCCACCAAGTGCACTTTGACTGTTATCCACCAGTTCACTTTGACTGTTATCCACCAGTGTCCCTTTGACTGTTATCCCACAGGTCCCTTGACTGTTATCCACCAGTGTCCCTTGACTGTTATCCCCAGTGTCACCTTGCTGTATCCACCAAGTGTCCCTTTGACTGATCCACACCAGTGTCACTTGAATGTTATCCACCAGTGTCCCTTTGACTGTTATCCACCAGATGTCCCTTTGACTGTTATCACCAGTCACTTTGACTGTATCCACCAGTGTTCCGTTGACGTTTCCACCAGTGTACCCTTTGACTGTTATCACCAGTGTCCTTTGACTGTTATCCACCAGTGTCACTTTGACGTTATCACCAGTTCCCGTTGACTGTATCCACCAGTTTCCCTTGACTGTTATCCACCAGATCCGTTGACTGTTATTCCACCAGTCCTTGAAGCTATCCACCAGCTTTCCTTTGACTGTTATCACCAGTTCACTTTGACTGTTATCCACCAGTGTCCCTTTTGACGTTACCACCAGTGTCCCTTTTGACTGTATCCACCAGTGTCCCTTTGACTGTTATCCACCAGTGTCACTTTGACTGTTATCACACCAGTGTCCCTTTGATGTTATCCAACAGTTCACTTTGACTGTTATCCACCAGTGTCCCTTTGACTTATCCACCAGTGTCCCTTTGTGACTGTTTATCCACCAGTGTTCCCTTTGACTGTTATCCAGTCAATTTGACTGTTATCCACCAGTGTCCCTTGATGTTACACCAGTTTCCTTTGACGTTATCCACCAGTTCCTTTGACTGTTTATCCACCAGGTATCACTTTGACTGTTACACCCCAGTGTCCCTTGAATGTTATCCACCAGTGTCACTTTGACTGTTATCCACCAGTGTCCCTTTGACTGGTATTCACCATATGTCCAGGCTTGACTGTTATCCACCAGTGTCCCTTTGACTGGTTATCAACCAGTGCCTTTGACTGTTATCCACCAGTGTCCTTTGACGTCTTTGACTGTATCCCAGTGTCCCTTTGATTGTATCCACCAGTTCCCCCTGATTTATCCACAGTGTCCCTTTGACTGTTATCCACCAGTGCCCTTGATGTTATCCACCAGGTCCCTTTGACTGTATCACCAGTGTCCACTTTGAACTGTTATCCACCAGTGCCTTTGACGTTATCAACAGTCCCTGTTGACTGTATCCACCAGTGTCCCTTGACTTGTATCCACCAGTATCACTTGACGTGTTATTATTACCTAGTGTCCCTGGACTGTTATCCACCAGTTCCGTTGGTACCGTGTGTACTGACTGTTTACATACCAGGTGTCCCCTTTGATGTTATCACAGTCCTATCACCAGTGTTTAGACTGTTATCCACCAGTCCACACATACCTCGTCCCATTTTGTGACACGTGCTTATTCTCGCACAATCCACACCAGGGTCACTTGACTGTTATCCAATGCCCAGTACCCTTATGATCAGTGTAACCACAAGATTGTACAGCTCCAGTTGCGCTGAGTTCTCGCACCAGTGTACACTTGGACTGTTATCCACCAGTGTCCCTTTGACTGTTATCACCAGTTCCACTTTTGAGCTGTATCCACCAGTGTCCCTTTGACATGCTTATCTACATTGTCGACCTATTGACAGTTATCACCCAGGTATGCAAATTTCTTACATATACCACAGACGGTTTACAGCTGAGCACCCAGTGTCCCATAATGACTGTTATCACACACAGTATCACTTAGAATCAGAGGGTTATCCACAGCCAGTAGTACTTTCGCTTTATCACCAGTCCCTTTGACTGTTATCCACAGCGTCCACACTGTGAACGTGTATCCACCAGTTTTCCCTTTGACTGACTGATCCATACCCAGTGATTTCCGTTGTAAACAGTATCACCGAACCGTGGTTTACTGTACCAGTCCGCGTTCCCTGACTGTGTTAATCAACCAGATATTGTCACCTTTGACTGGTTGCACTGCTAACCAGGTGTCCTGATAGATAGTTATCACGCCGGACCAGTGTCCCACTTGACTGTTTATCCCACCAGTGTCCCTTTTGACTGTATAGTCCTGCCAGTGTTACTCACACCTCGACTGCACCACGTTACACCCACACAATACAGTGTCACTTATAGACATATCACGATCCACCGTGTCCCTTTGACTGTTATCCCCAGTATTGTCCTTCTTTATCACAAGTGTCCACTGTACTGTATACCACCACCGTCTTTCTTGACTGTTATCCACAGTGTTCCCTTAGTGACAACGACTAGTCCACTATCCACTTGATAGTATTACTTTGACTGTTAGTCTGATGTGTGTGTCCCTTTGACTGTATATCCCCCGTGACCCTCTATTACAGTGTTCTTGCACCACTCGCGCAGTGTTGTCCCTTTTGACTGGTATCCACCAGGTCCGTTTGGACGGTGATCCACCAGTGTCCCTTTGACTGTTATCCACCAGTGTCACTTTAACTGTTATCCACCAGTGTCACCTTGACTGTTATCCACCAGTATCACTTTGACTGTTATCCACCAGTGTCCCTTTGACTGTTATCCACCAGTGTCCCTTTGACTGCTGTCCACCAGTGTCACTTTGACTGTTATCCACCAGTGTCCCTTTGACTGTTATCCACCAGTATCCTTTGACTGTTATCCACCAGTGTCCCTTTGACTGTTATCCACCAGTGTCCTTTTGACGTTATCACCAGTATCACTTTGAATGTTACACCAGTGTCTTTGACTGTTATCCAGATCACTTTGACTGTTATCCACCAGTGTACCTTTGACTATTACCACCGTGTCCTTTGACGTGTTATCCACCAGTGTCCCTTTGACGGTATTCACCATATCATATTTGACTGTTATCTCAACAGGTCCCTTTGACTGTGTATCCACCAGTGTCCCTTTGACTGTTATCCACCAGTGTCCCTTTGACTGTTATCCACCAGTGTCCTTTGACTGTTATCCACCAGTGTCCTTTGACTGATCACCAGGTACCTTTGAAGTTATCCACCAGTGTCCCTTGACTGTTATCCACCAGTGTCCCTTTGACTGTTATCCACCAGTATCACTTTGAACTGTTATCCACCAGTGTCCCTTTGACTGGTATCCACCAGTGTCCTTTGAATGTTTTCACCATGTCCCTTTGACTGTTATCCAACAGTGTCACTTTGACATTTATCCACCAGTGTCCCTTTGGACTGTGTATCACCGTTCCCTTGATGTACCACAGTTTCCCTTGACAGTTGATCCACCAGTATCACTTTGACTGTTACCACCAAGTGTCCCTTTGACTGTTATCCACCAGTTTCCCCTTGTTATGTTACACCAGTGTCCCTTTGACTGTTATCCAACAGTATCACTTTGATGTTATCCACCAGTGTCCTTTGAATGTATCCACCAGTTCCCTTGCTGTATCACCCAGTATCATCTTTGACTGTTATCCACCAGTGCCCTTTGACTGTATCCACCAGTGTCTCTTGACTGTTATCCACCGTGTCCCTTGATGTATCCCAGTGTCACTTGACTGTTATCCACCAGTGTCCCTTTGACTGTTATCACCAGTATCATTTGACTGTATCCACCAGTGTCCCTTGATACTATCATACACAGTGTCCCTTTGACTGTATCCACCAGTGTCCCTTTGACTGTTATCCACCAGTGTCAATTTGACTGTTATCCACCAGTGTCCCTTTGACTGTTATCACCAGTTTCCCTTTGACTGTTATCCACCAGTTTCCCTTTGACTGTTATCCACCTGTATCACTTTGACTGTTAGCCACCAGTGTCCCTTTTACTGTTATCCACTAGTTTCACTTTGACTGTTATCCACCAGTGTCCCTTTGACTGTTATTCACCAGTGTCAGTTTGACTGTTATCCACCAGTGTCCCTTTGACTGTTATCAACCAGGTCCGTTTGACTGGTATCCCACCAGGTACTTTGACTGTTATCCACCAGTGTCCCTTTGACTGTTTTCACCAGTGTCAGTTTGACTGTTATCCACCAGGTCCTTTGACTGTTATCAACCAGTGTCCCTTTGACTGGTATCCACCAGTGTCACTTTGACTGTTATCCACCAGTGTCCCTTTGACTGTTATCCACAGTTCACTTTGACTGTTATCCACCAGTGTCACTTTGACTGTTATCCACCAGTGTCCCTTTGACTGCTATCATCCAGTGTCCCTTGACTGTTATCCACCAGTTCACTTTGACTGTTATCCACCAGTGTCCTGACTTACAGGTCCCTTTGACTGTTATCCATCAGTGTCCCTTTGACTGTTATCCACCAGTGTCACTTTGACTGTTATCCACCAGTGTCCCTTTGACTGTTATCCACCAGTGTCACTTTGACTTTTATCCACCAGTGTCCCTTTGACTGTTACTCCATCAGTGTCCCTTTGACTGTTATCCACCAGTGTCCCTTTGACGGTTATCCACCAGTATCACTTTGACTGTTATCCACCAGTGTCCCTTTGACTGTTATCCACCAGTGTCACTTTGACTGTTATCCACCAGTGTCCCTTGGACTGTTATCCATCAGTGTCACTTTGACTGTTATCCACCAGTGTCCCTTTGACTGCAATCCACCAGTGTCACTTTGAATGTTATCCACCAGTGTCCCTTTGACTGTTATCCACCAGTATCACTTTGACTGTTATCCACCAGTGTTACCTTGCCAGTATCCACCCAGTGTCCCTTTGACTGTTATCCACCAGTGTCCCTTTGACGGTTATCCACCAGTCACTCTTGACTGTTATCTACAGTGTTCCCTTGACTGTTATCCACCAGTGTCCCTTTGACTGTTTATCCACCAGTGTCCACTTTGATGTTATCCACCAGTGTTCCATGAATTATCCACAGGTCCCTTTGACTGTTATCCACCAGTGTCACTTTTAACTGTATCCACCAGTGTCCTTGACTGTATCCACCAGTATCACTTTGACTGTATCCACCAGTGTCCCTTTGACTGTTATCCACCAGTGTCCACTTTGACTGTATGTCCACCAGTGTCCCTTTGGACTGTGTATCCACCGTGTCCCTTGACTGTTATCCACCAGTATCCTTTGACTGTTATCCACCAGTGTACCTTGACTATTATCCACCAGTGTCACTTGACTGTATCCACCAGTGTCCCTTGACGGTTATTCACCAGTATCACTTTGACTATTATCCACCAGTGTCACTTTGACTGTTATCCAACAGTGTCCCTTTGATGTTATCCACCAGGTCCCTTTGACGTTATCCACCAGTGTCCCTTTGGCTGTTATCCACCAGTGTCCCTTGACTGTATCCACAGTGTCACTTTGACTGTTATCACCAGTTTCCTTGACTGTTATCCACCAGGATCACTTGATGTTATCCACCAGTGCCCTTTGGCTGTTATCCACCAGTGTCCCTTTGACTGTTTATCCACTGTGTCCTTTTGACTGTTATCCACCGTTCTCTTTGATGTATCCACCAGTGTCACTTTACTGTTATCCACCATTGTCCCTTTCTGACTGTTATCCACCAATATCACTTTGACTGTTATCCACCATGTTGTCCTTTGACTGCTATCCACCAGTGTCCCTTTGACTGTTATCACCAGTATCACTTTGACTGTTATCCTCCAGTGTCCCTTTGACTGTTATCCCCAGTGTCCTTGACTGTTATCCATCAGTGTCCCTTTGACTGTTATCCACCAGTGTCACTTTGACTGTTATCCACAGTGTCCCTTTGACTATTATCCCCAGTGTCACTTTGACTTTATCCACCAGTGTCCCTTGACTGTTATCCACCAGTGTCCATTTGACTGTTATCCACCAGTGTCCCTTTGATAGTTACCACCAGTGTCCCTTTGACTGTATCACCAGTGTCCTTTGACTGTATCCACCAGTGTCCCTTTGACGGTTATCACCAGTATCACTTTAAATGTTATCCACCAGTGTCCCTTTGACTGTTATCAACCAGTATCACTTTGACGTTATCCACCAGTGTACCTTGACTATTATCCACCAGTGTCCCTTTGACTGTTTTCCACCAGTGTCCCTTTGACGGTTATCCACCAGATCACTTTGACTGTTATCCACCAGTGTCCCTTTGACTGTTATCCACCAGTGTCCCTTTGACTGTCCCAGGCAAAATGATTCTGTTTTCATCTTTTAAAGATTTTCATGTGTGTACCCAGCTTAAGCAAAAACTGAAAATGAAGCATCTGTGAAAATATCACCTATTGAGATACTCTAAAGATTAAAGGATAATTGAACTGCAGTACTGCTCAACATAGATAACAGTTGCAGACACACGATCAAACTACTACCTAGAAAATGAATTGAAGAACTGATTAAGAACCCACATCTTGTGTAATAATCTTCAAGCTGAGTGTTATCCCAGTACTTTAATAGTTAACTGCTGGAGCAAAGAGGCATTATTGCTTTCCATGTCTGTTCTCTTCCACCTCTCCCTGCAATTCCCTTTACTCTTTTGATTCCTGGACTCCATAATGCTCTGTGCAGATAAACATTTACTGTTTGCATGTAATATTAAATACTTATACTGCTTTATTCTGAGTTGTTAATATAGCCAAGTTACCAAGATAGTGAAGGTCTTGCTCATTTTGACAATTAACCCCCCTTAAGAAATAAAATCAGCATTTGTCAATGACCAAAGTAATATAGTGGAAGGGAGGGAAGTGGTGAGATAAAGAATACATACTGTATAATTAAAAAATATATTGTATCTGCAGGATGCCTGGAGAAAAATGAAAATCAGGATGTCGGATATTTTCCCTAATTGTGCTGAAACTGTCATAGTATTTGTATAAAGAGAAGAGGTTAGTACTGGTGCCTTGCAGCATTGAAGTCCTGAGTTCGAATCCACCCTTGGAAACATCTGCAAGGAGTTTGTATGTTCCCCGTGCTTGCGTGGGTTTCTCCGGGCACTCCGGTTTCCCCCACAATCATAAAGACATACTGACAGTTTGTGTTGACAAATAAATGTGCTTAGATTGTAAGCTCTTCGGGGCAGGGCCTGATGTGTATGTATACATGTAATTGTTAAAGCGCTACAGAAGATGTTGGCACTATATAAATCCACAATAATAATAATACATTACTTTATTATTATTATTGTGGATTTATTATTCTATGTAGTGAGCCTGATCTTAGCACTTCTCAATAGTGTACATTTTAAAGGTGAATGTAGGAGGGTAGGTAAATATAGCATTGAGGAAATGCCCCAACTTTTTCCTAGTCAAACCCAGGACATGGGTGGGGCCTATCCTGGATCTGCCCCTTTTCACCCTGACCTACCAGAATGAACCCTCTAAAGGTAACTTACAGGTGAGTGTGAGGATTGGAAAAACAGATGTGGCCTAAAACATGCAGCACCGCACGTCACTGTCTCATCAAAAAGTTCCCTAGGAATTTCTTGGAATGTTATCAAATATGCAGCAGATGAATTAAAGCTTGAAGATGAAGGAAGTTTTGCTAATATACAACAATTACCTAAGAATTCATATTTCTCTGTTCGGAGATATTACATTTGTGTGTTTTCCTCCACACGGAGGTAATGTTAATGAAGAGGTAAATGGACCATAAACAGTAGAAAAAATACCATGGATGGAAACACTGACTAGTGCGTGAAGGAAAACAGAAGGCAATGTACATTTCTATTTCATTTCACGTTAATCTGTCAAAGAACACTGAACATTTAGCACTTAAAACATTCTTTAAAAAATAGCATGTTAGGAAGAAAAGAATAATGTGCATTTGTTTGTTTGAATTGTATTTGTCTTACAATTTTAGAACAATGATATACACACGAGATTTGCATGCCGGTGCATTCTAATGGGACATGCCACACCGTGTGTAATGTGCTGATCGGAGCACAGCAAACCACCACAGAATATTGGGGAAATCACAGCAAAAATGCACAGTAACTAGTGTTAAACATACTGCATTACGATCACTTTTTTCACGTGTGTCCCTGTAAGTTGCTAGCGTGATCACAGTTTAAGTCCATGTTTCACTATTATTATTATTATTGTGGATTTATATAGTGCAACATGCTCCATAGCGCTTTACAGTTACATGGATACATTCACTTTAGGCCCTACCCCGAACAGCTTACAATCTAAGCACTTTATTTGATGCATACAACCTATCAGTATGTCTTTATGTGTCCAGAGGTGTCCAAGGGTGGATTCCAACTCAGGATTTCAGCGCTGCAAGGGATCAGTGTAACCCTGAGCCACCGTACTACCCACTATCCTTTTCCCGCTCTTTGTAATAGGGTTTATATTAGATTTTGCATACACACAGAGTACTAAAAACAAATATAAGTTATTTGTAACAGTAAGAACTTTATTACATAGGCCTGTATGTTTTTAATATTTATACCTAGTTATTCTACATATTTCATTTTGAAAAATCAGTTGAATTTATGTCCCTTGCTATTCCCTCCTTTGATATTAGTGAGCTGACATTTCAGGTTCTAACAGTCCTTCTTCTTACCAGGATTCACCACTTCTTGGAATGTTCCTAAGTTATTTTACTGATTGGCTGTTGGTGGGTCAAACATGCTCAGATCTCTACTGAGCAACTGAATGAACCCTGGTGTGTTTGGTCAAGGGCAAGACCATAACGGTCTCTATTAGACGTCCCGCAAACAGGAAGTCATATTTCAGAAACATTTATTTTCATACAGACAAAATACTGAATGGGCAGGTAAGGGCAAAAATACTGCTGTACTTTGTTAAAAGTATAGTTTTGCTCTAAACTTACCCTTTAAGGCCTTTTCAGCAGGCCATGATTTCCCAGTGTTGAGATTGAGTAATAAAATGCAATATTTTTAGTTTGAATGTACACAAGAGTAAGTAAATATAACATGCTGAGTGGGAAAACTCTAAGTCCATAGTTATAAGGATAATACTTGTCTCCTGCCTATTATCATCACACCCCTTGCCCCTCGATTCATCAGATACCTGTCAGACATCAATAGGCAAATCCCAAAAAACAGATTTTGTCTAGTGGAAAGATATAAATTTAATAGATATTTAATTTAATTTCCATTTTATGTACTGTTATCCCAACAAATAAGCAGAATGATTCTCTATCATATATTAACCGGATTGTGAAAAAACAATTTTTTCATTTTTTTTCTCTTCCCACAATCACTGTCTCTGCCCCTCCCCTTTATGTCTGATGAATGCTGCAAGCTTATGTTAATGAAGGGAAGACTGGGGGGGGGGGACCAGAAAGCCATCAGTTACTCTACCAGTATAGTGCCCTTTTAACCTTGCAAGTCAGGCTTCACAGTGTAATCTTATTCCTGTAAATTAATTATAAATTAAATTAGTTTACCTTTTATGGACTAATTCAGTTTAGACAAAAAACATCCTTATTTATTTTTTTTAATTTAAAATGAAAACAATTGAGGCATACAAATATTAAATAGAACCCATTAGCTATTGCCATGAAAAAAAAATCAATTTCCAACCCAATACATCTGCACCACAGTAGATAGTAGCACAGTTGTTTTTATAGCACAGTACTAAGTAAAAGGAAACTAGTTAAAGGGCAACTGTGGTCTCAAAACAAGTTAGGGTTCAATGAAAGCCTGCAGTATTTCTTTTAATATGAGGCCAACAATCACATCTTGGCTGGAGCCTGTAAGACATTATATTGGGGTGAATGTTCAAACTTCCTGCTTCGAGTAGGTTGAGTGACATCACCTGACCTCTGTCCCGCCCGTCCGCCCCGGGGAGAAGCATGCTAAGTTAGGACTTAATGCTGAGGAAATCAGGAAGTACCTAAGGAAAAATTTGACAGTTGAGAAGAAGAGCCTATTAATGCAGGCTGAGGCTGGTCACATAAGTACAAGCTGGTCACATGGCTGAAAAACAGGAAGTGTTCAAGCAGGAAGTAATATGCTGAACCTTTCCAGCAATAACTTCTCACAAATTTTAACTAGAGATGTGATTTAGGTTTTATTTTAAAGGTACGATGGAAGGCTTTTATATAATTATATAGTTTGGAAGAATTCGAGACCACAGTTACCCTTTAAGCTCCTTCAGGACTGGCTCTAATTCTATTTTAAATTAAATTAATAACAGTGCAGAACCTTGCCTTTAATTGGCTATTATTCTGCCAATTATTAACATCTTATGTCTTATCCTATTCCGGTTTCAATAAGCAAAGGAGCAATGTTGGCTACCAGATGTCCAGCTTTCCTTAGGATGGCATATTAATAGTTTTCCAGTAATTGTAGATCAGGCTTCTATTGAATTCTTCTTTCCTTTTCATTAATTGTCTAATCCTTTTTGCTCTGCGCCTCTTATCATTGTACCGTACATCTACATTGTTGCCATATATCTGATGAGTACAGAAAACAATATGGAACAATATGAAAATGTAAAATTGAATTGCGAGAAGGTAATATTAGCTATAAGTGTGTAAGGCGCTGCAGTGCTGTCAGAAATAAATGAATATAAATGTCATTCTCTGCTAAAATGTACTTCATTGACTGATTAATGCAGGAAATAAATTTATATTTCTTGTGTTTCATTTGAGTGCTCTAATCTCTTCTAAATCATTTTCACCAGGTGACACCACCAAGGCACTGATTAAGATTTACTAATAAAGCTTCCTTTGGCAGCCTGAAACTAAAATGTCATCTGAATTGGGCATGAATAATTCTAGTTAAATAGAGCCTTCTTCAGAACCATAATGTTCTGTTCCTAATGTTCAAGGACTTATTTTGAAGCATTTTTTTAAAAATAATTAACGTAAAAGGATTTTGCATTTGAATTTTAATAGTTTTTAAAATCGTTTTGCAGTCTTATTGTATCTGCTAATACAGTATGTTTTTTACTTTTCCATCTGGAACGTTTCAAAGCGACATGCTACTTCGATTAGCAGAATGAAGGTAAATATGAGGGCAAAAGGTAAAGGTTTGCAAAAATAAATTATGTGTGTTGTAATGAATGGTTATCCAATGAATAACCAAGTAAATAACAATCATTGTCGACACTGTAACTGGAATATGGACACATACAGTACACTGAAGACTTAGAGAAGCATATTGCATGTACATAGTGACAGTGGCTATATGTCCATCTAATTCAGCCTGATTTTAGCGATTACAAACTCTTTTACTGATCGTTTAATCCACCAGTGTCACTTTGACTGTTATCCACCAGTGTCCCTTTGACTGCTATCCACCAGTGTCCCTTTGACTGTTATCCACCAGTATCACTTTGACTGTTATCCTCCAGTGTCCCTTTGACTGTTATCCACCAGTGTCCCTTTGACTGTTATCCATCAGTGTCCCTTTGACTGTTATCCACCAGTGTCACTTTGACTGTTATCCACCAGTGTCCCTTTGACTATTATCCACCAGGACACTGGTGGATAACAGTCAAAGTGATACTGGTGGATAACAGTCAAGGGACAACTGGTATAACAGTTAAAGTGACACTGGTGGATAACAGTCAAAGGGACCCTGGTGATAACTCAATGGACACTGTGGAACGTCAAAGGGACACTGGTGGATAACAGTCAAAGGGACACTGGTGATAACAGTCAAAGGGACACTGGTATATAACAGTCAAAGTGAACTGGTGGATAACAGTCAAAGGGACACGGTGGATACAGTCAAAGGCCACTGGTGAGTAATGTCAAAGGCCACTGGTGGATAACAGTCAAAGTGAACTGGTGGATAACATCAAAGGACACTGGTTGATAACTTCAAAGTGACACTGGTGGATCAACAGTCAAAGGGACACTGGTGGATAACAGTCAAGTGACACTGATGGATACATCAAAGGACACTGGTGATAACATTCAAAGGGACACTGTGGATAACAGTCAAGGGGACACTGGTGGATAACAGTCAAAAAGTGATACTGGTGGATAACGTCAAAGGGACACTGGTGGATAACAGTCAAAGGGACACTGATGGATGAACAGTCAAAGGGACACTGGTGGATAAAAGTCAAAGTGACACTGTTGGATAACAGTCAAGGGACACTGGGGATAACAGTCAAGGACTGGTGGATACCGTCAAAGGTGACACTGATGGATAACAGTCAAAGGGACACTGGTGGAATAACAGTCAAAGGACACTGGTGATAACAGTCAAAGTGATACTGGTGGATAACAGTCAAAGGACCACTGGAGGATACCGTCAAGGGACACTGGTGGAGACATTCAAAGTGCACTGGTGGATACAGTCAAGTGAACACTGGTGATAACAGTCAAAGGGACACTGGGGGATAACAGTCAAAGGGACACTGGTGGATAACAAGTCAAAGGGACCTGGTTGATAACAGTCAAAGACTGGGTGATAACAGTCAAATGACACTGGTGAATAACAGTCAAAGGGACACTGGTGGTAACAGTCAAAGTGACATGGTGGATAACATTCAAAGGGACTGGTTGATAACAGTCAAAGGGACACTGGTGGATAACAGTCAAACTGACACTGGTGAATACAGTCAAAGGACTGGTGGATAACAGTCACAGTTGAAAGACTACTGTGGATAACAGTAAAAGGTGACACTGGTGGTAACAGTCCAGTGAGACAGGTGACTGTTATCCACCAGTGTCCCTTTGACTGTTATCCACCAGTGTCCCCTTGACTGTTATCCACCAGTATCACTTTGACTGTTATTCACCAGTGTCCCTTTGACTGTTATCCACCAGTGTCCCTTTGACTGTTATCCACCAGTATCACTTTGACTGTTATTTAACAGTGTCCCTTTGATTGTTATCAATCAGTGTCCCTTTGATTGTTATCCACCAGTGTCCATTTGACTGTTATCCACCAGTGTCCCTTTGACTGTTATCCACCAGTTTCCCTTTGACTGTTAGTCACCAGTGTCCCTTTGACTGTTATCCACCAGTATCACTTTGACTGTTATTTAACAGTGTCCCTTTGATTGTTATCAATCAGTGTCCCTTTGAATATTATCCACCAGTGTCCATTTGACTGTTATCCACCAGTGTCCCTTTGAATATTATCCACCAGCATCCCTTTGAATATTATCCACCAGTGTCCCTTTGACTGTTATCCATCAGTGTCACTTTGACTGTTATTTAACAGTGTCCCTTTGATTGTTATCAATCAGTGTCCCTTTGATTGTTATCCACCAGTGTCCATTTGACTGTTATCCACCAGTGTCCCTTTGACTGTTATCCACCAGTGTACCTTTGACTGTTATCCATCAGTGTCACTTTGACTGTTATTTCACAGTGTCCCTTTGATTGTTATCAATCGTTGTCCCTTTGATTGTTATCCACCAGTGTCCATTTGACTGTTATCCACCAGTGTCCCCTTGAATATTATCCACCAGCATCCCTTTGAATATTATCCACCAGTGTCCCTTTGACTGTTATCCACCAGTGTCACTTTGACTGTTATCCACCAGTGTCCCTTTGACTGTTATTCACCAGTATCACTTTGACTGTTATCCACCAGTGTCACTTTGACTGTTATCCACCAGTGTCCCTTTGACTGTTATCCACCAGTGTCACTTTGACTGTTATCCACCAGTGTCACTTTGACTGTTATCCACCATGTCCCTTTGACTGTTATCCACCGTGTCCCCTTTGACTGTTTATCCTACACCATGTCCCTTTGACTTATCCACCAGTGTCCCTTTGACTGTTATCCCCCAGTTCCCTTTGACTGTATATCCACCAGTGTCACTTTGATGCTGTTAGCCCACCAGTGTCACTTTGACTGTTATCCACCAGTGTCCCTTCGACTGTTATCCACCAGTGTCACTTTGAATGTTATCCACCAGTGTCTTTGACTGTTATCCACTAGTGTCCCCTTGACTGTTATCCACCAGTAGCACTTTGTGACTGTTATCACCATTGTCCCTTTGACTGTTATCCACCAGTTTCCCTTTGAATGTTAGCCACCAGTGTCCCTTTGACTGTTATCCACCAGTGTCCCTTTGACTGCTATCCACCAGTGTCCCTTTGACTGCTATCCACCAGTGTCCCTTTGACTGTCATCCACCAGTGTCCCTTTGATAGTTTCCACCAGTATCACTTTGACTTTTATCCACCATATCACTTTGACTGTTATCCACCAGTGTCTCTTTGACTGTTATCCACCAGTGTCCCCTTGACTGTTATCCACCAGTGTCTCTCTTTGACTGTTTATCACACAGTGTCCTTTGACTGTTATCCCCACCAGTTTCCCTTTGACTGTTATCCACCAGTATCACTTGAGACTGTTAGCCACCATGTCCCTTTGACTGCTATCCACCAGTGTCCCTTGACTGCTATCCACCAGTGTCCCTGTTTGACTGCTATCCCACCAGTGTTCCTTTGCTGTTTATACACCAAGTGTCCCTTGACTGTTATCACACCAGTGTCCTTTGGACTGTTATCCACCAGTGTCACTTTGACTGTTATCCCCAGCTTTCTTTGACTGTTTTCATCACAGTTTCCCTTATGACTGTTATCCACCAGTTTCCCTTTGACTGTTATCCACCAGTATCACTTCAACTGTTAGCCACCATGTCCCCTTTGACTGTTATCACCAGTGTCCCTTTGACTGTTATCAACCAGTGTCCTTAGACTGTTACCACCAGTATCACTTTGACTGTTATCCACCTGGTCCCTTTGACTGTTACCACCATTGTCTTTGACTTTTATCCACCAGTGTCCCTTTGACTGTTATCCACCAGTGTCACTTTGACTGTTATCCACCAGCTTGTCTTTGACTGTTATCCACCAGTGTCCCTTTGACTGTTATCCACCAGTGTCACTTTGACTGTTATCCATCAGTATCCCTTTGACTGTTATCCACCAGTGTCCCTTTGACTGTTATCCACCAGTGTCCCTTTGACTGTTTTCCACCATTGTCCCATTGACTGTTATCCATCAGTGTCCATTTGACTGTTATCCACCAGTGTCCCTTTGACTGCTTTCCACCAGTGTCACTTTGACTGTTATCCATCAGTGTCCCTTTGACTGCTATCCACCAGTGTCACTTTGACTGTTATCCACCAGTGTCCCTTTGACTGTTAGCCACCAGTATCACTTGACTGTTTCCACCAGTGTCCCTTTGACTGTAATCCACCAGTGTCACTTTAACTGTTATCCACCAGTGTCCCTTTGATTGTTAAAAGTAGATAGTTCCCCCCGCACACCTATAGTATATTGTTGAAATCGCTGGGTGCTGCTCCAACAAACCATAGCCAATGGTAACAGTATATCCAAACAAAAGCAATTCAGAGCACACTCCAGTCTCCAGTATTCAAATCAATTTATTGAACACGTGACGCCGAAACGTCAAGTGTTTAATAAATTGATTTGAATACTCAAGACTGGATTGCGCTCTGAATTGCTTCTGTTTGGATCCCTTTGATTGTTTCCACACAGTATCACTTTGACTTGTTATCCACCAGTGTCCCTTTGACTGTTATCCACAGTTTCCCTTTGACTGTGATTCACCAGTGTCACTTGGACTGTTATCCACCAGGTCCCTTTGACTGTTTATCCACCAGTGTCCCTTGACTGTTTCCACCGTGTCACGTTTGACTGTTATCCACCAGTTCCCTTTGACTGTTATCCACCAGTGTCTCTTTGATGTTATCCACCATGTCACTTTAACTGTTATTTACCAGTGTCACTTTAACTTATCCACAGTGTCACCTGACTTTATCCACCAGTATCCACTTTACTTTATCCACAAGTGTCCCTTGACTGTTAGCCACCAGTGTCCCTTTGACTGTTAGCCACCAGTTGTGCCTTTGACTGTATCCACCAGTATCACTTTGACTGTTATCCACCAGTTCACTTGACTGTTATCCCCATTCCCTTTGACTGCTATCCACCAGTGTCCCTTTGACTGTTATCCACAGTGTCACTTTGACTGTTATCCACCATTGTCGTCCTCTGACTGTTATCCACCAGTGTCCCTTTGACTGTTATACCACAGTGTCCCTTTGACTGTTATCCACCCATGTCCTTTGACTGTTATCTAACCAGTGTCACTTTTCGACTGTTATCCACCAGTATGCACTTTGGACTGTTATCCACAGTGTCCCTTTGACTGTTATCCCACTGTCCCTTTGACGTGTTATCCAACAGTGCCCTTTGACTGTTATCCAACAGTGTCCTTTGACTGTTATCCCCCAGTATCACTTTGACAGTTTATCCACCAGTGTCCCTTTGACTGTTAGCCACCAGTATCACTTTGACTGTTATCCCCAGGTCCCTTTGACTGTTATCCACCAGTGTCACTTTAACTGTTATCCACACGTGTCCCTTGATTGTTAAAAGTAGATAGTTCCCCCGCACTCCTATAGTATATTGTTGAAATCGCTGGGTGCTGCTCCCAAAACCATAGCAATGTGACAGTATCCAAACAGAAGCATTCAGAGCGCACTCCAGTCTTGAGTATCAAATCAATTTATTAAAACACGTGACGCCGAAACATCACGTGTTTAATAAATTGATTGAATACTCAAGACTAGAATGCGCTCTGAATTGCTTCTGTTTGGATCCCTTTGATGTTATCCACCAGTGTCACTTTGACTGTTATCCCCAGTGTCCCTTTGACTGTTATCCACCAGTTTCCCTTGTGTGTTATCCACCAGTATCACTTTGACTGTAATCCACCAGTGTCCCTTTGACTGTTATCCACCAGTGTCCCTTTGACTGTTATCCACCAGTGTCCTTGACTGTATCCACCAGATCATTTGACTGTTATCCACCAGTGTCCTTTGACTGTTTATCCACCAGTGTCCCTTGACTGTTATCCCCAGTGTCACTTTGATTGTATCCCACCAGTGTCCCTTTGACTGTTTATCCCCCATTGAGGTCCCCTTTGACTGTTATCCACCAGTATCACTTTGACTGTTATCACACCAGTGTCCTTTGACTGTTATCTACCAGTGTCCCTTTGACGTTATCCACCATTGTCACTTGACTGTTATCCAACAGTGTCCCTTTGACTGTTATCACCAGTGTCCCTTTGACTGTTATCCACCAGTTTTCCCTTTGACACTTATCCACCGTATCACTTTGACTGTTTAGCCCCAGTGTCCCTTGACTGTTATCCACCAGTTTCCCCTTGACGTTAGCCACCAGTTCCCTTTGACTGTTACCACAGTGTCCCTTTGACTGCTATCCACCGTTTCCTTTGACTGTTATCCACCTGTATCACTTTGACTGTTATCCACCAGTGTCCCCTTTGGCTGTATCCACCAGTGTCACTTGACTGTTATCCACCAGTGCCCTTTGTGTTACCACCAGTGTCACTTTGACTGTTATCCACCAGTGTCCCCTTTGACTGTTATCCACCAAATATCACTTTGACTGTATCCACCAGTGTCCCCTTTGACTATTATCCCACAGTGTCCCCTTTGACTGTTCCCACCAGTGTCCCTTTGACTGTTATCCACCAGTGTCACTTTGACTGTTATCCCCAACCAGTTTCCCTTTGACTGTTATCACCAGTTTCCCTTGACTGTTATCCACCGTTTCCCTTGACTGTTATCCACACGTATCACTTTGACTGTTTCCCACCAGTGTCCCTTGATTGTTATCCACCAGTGTCAGTTGACTGTTCCACCAGTGTCCCTTTGACTGTTATTCACCATTGTCAGTTTGACTGTTATCCACCATGTCCTTTGACTGTTACACCAGTGCCCTTTGACTGTTATCCCCGTGTCCCTTTGACTGTTATCCACCAGTGTCACTTGACTGTTATCCACCAGTGTCCCTTTGACTGTTTCACTCCCCAGTGTCCCTTTGATTGCTATCCACCGTGTTCCCTTTGACTTTCTATCCACCAGTGTCCCTTTGACTGTTATCCACCAGTGTCCCTTTTGACTGTTATCCACCAGTGTCCCTTTGACTGTTATCCACCAGTGTCACTTTGACTGTTATCCACCAGTGTCACTTTGACTGTTATCCACCAGTGTCCCTTTGACTGCTATCCACCAGTGTCCCTTTAAATGTTATCCACCAGTATCACTTTGACTGTTATCCACCGTGTCCCTTTAGCTGTTATCACCAGTGTCCCTTTGACTGTTATCCATCAGTGTCCCTTGACTGTTATCCCAGTGTCACTTTGACTGTTATCAACCAGTGTCCTTGACTGTTATCCACCAGTGTCACTTTGACTTTTATCCACCAGTGTCCCTTTGACTGTTATCCACCAGTGTCCCCTTTGACTGTATCCACCAGTGCACTTGCTGTTTCAACAGTGATCATCTTTGACTGTTATCAACCAGTTTCCCTTTGACTGTTATCCACCAGTGTCCCTTTGACTGTTATCCCCACAGTGTCCTTTGAGGTTATCAACCATAATCATTTGAATGTTATCCTCACCAGTGTCCTTTGACTGCTATCCCCAGTGTCCCTTTGACTGTTATCCCACCTGTATCACTTTGACTGTTATCCACCAGTTGTCCCTTTGACTGTTACCTCCAGTGTCACTTTGACTGTTATCCCACCAGTGTCCCTTTGACTGTTATCCACCAGTGTCACTTTGACTGTTATCCACCAGTGGCCCTTTGACTGTTTATCCCACCAATATCACTTTTGACTGTTATCCACCATTGTCCCTTTGACTATTATCCACCAGTGTCCCTTTGACTGTTTATATT
>JAACNH010001882.1:0-28541 GCA_019447015.1 Hymenochirus boettgeri
CTCATCTATATAAAATAAGAGGAAAGAGGAATAGGGTGTTGTAGATTGGTACAAAGCCAGTAATATCACAAATTGATTTAGACCTTTTGGGATACTGGTATCTAATAAAAAAATCCTTTTTTGGCATCTTGTTCTGAGAAGTGTAACTACAAATGTCCGTCAGACGCGAACAAATCGACCGTGTGGTTCCATCAGGAACCGCACAATCGACGATCGCGATTTTCTAGGCATGCCTATAGTTTCCGATCCAGTCGGACTATCGAGGTCGGTGGGAAGAGCCCGGGCCGGCTGCCACACAACATCGGTTGGTTGCCAAAAATATCTTCTGGTGTGTAATCCAGCCTTATAAGAAATAATTGACCATCTCATCTGTACACGCGTATGGTTTTTTGGTAGCGTATTTGGTTGAAAATCGTTTATGTGTGACAGGTTATGACGGCTTCATTCGTTGATGTTGGAAACCCCAAACAAGGCTTGACAGGAGCCTCCCACGCCCATAGAATTGTTCACCACTTTGGTCAATTGGGTCCAGTTGGTTGTGGTTGCGGCGTCAGTGTACAGCAGCTTCATCTTGTTACCTTAAGGACAAGTCTCTACCCCCCCAAACTTCCTGGCTCTCTGCTTGCCGTAAGTTTTAAATTAGGGGGCCGGGACCACAGTTGGGTCTGTGATTGTCTGTAAGTCAACTAATATTATATATATTACTGGGCACCAGACTGTTCCTGTTGTGGTTGTTTAATGTACAGTTTTTGTGTTTGGTGTGTTATGTGTCCAAGTTGTTTGGGTGGTGTGTTATATACAGGTATGTTTGGTGTTTTTATGTACAGTTGTGGTGGTGGGTTATGTCACAGTGGTGTATAATGTTACAGTTGTGTGGTGTGTTTATGACATTGGTAGTGGTGTGGTTCTGTTACATTTGTGTGGGTGTGTTATTTACAGTTGTTTTGGTGTTTTATTAGCAGTTGTGGATGGTGGGTTTTATGTACATTTGTTTTTGGTTATTACAGTGTGTGGTGGTTTATGTACGTTTGTGTGGTGGGTTCGTACATTGTGTGGTGGTTTATGTACAGTTGTGTTGGGGTGTGTTATTTACCAGTTGTGTGTAATAGGTGTTATGTACAGTTGTTTGGTGTGTTAGGACAGTTGTTTGGGGGTTAATTTACAAGTTGTGGTTGGTGTGTTTGTACATTGGTGTTGGTGTGTTATTGTACGTTGTGTGGGGGTTATTTACAGTTGTGTTGGGTGTGGTTATGTAACTTGTGTGGTGGGGTTTATGTCAGTTGTGTGGTGGTTATGTTACAGTTGTGTGGTGGGTTTTATGTACAGTTGTGTGGTGGGTTATGTTACAGTTGTGTGTGGGTTATTGATACAGTTGTGTGTGGTGAGTACAGTTGTGGGTTGGTGTGTTATGTACCAGTTGTGTGTAGGTTATGTACAGTTGTGTTGGTGTGTTATGTACATTGTGGGGGTTTGTACAGTTGTGTTGGTGTGTTATTACATATTTGTGTTGGTGTGTTATTTACGTTGTGTGGGGGGTATTTACAGTTGTGTTTGGTGTGGTTTATGTACAGTTGTGTGGTGGGTTATTCATTGTGTGGTGGGTTATGTACAAGTTTGTGGTGGTGTTCTGTACAGTTATGTGGTTGGGTATTTGGGAGCGCGAAAAAAAAGGGGATTTTGTGGTGGTGTTATGTACGTTGTGTGGTGTGGGTTAAGTACAGTTTGTGGTGGATGGGTTATGTACCGTTTGTGGTTGGTGGGTTTATTTACATTGTGTGGTGGTTATGTACAGTTGTGTGGTGGGTTATGTCCAGTCGTGTTGTGTGTTATGTGACAGTTTGTGTAGGTTCTGTCCATTTGTGTTGGTGGTTTTGGTATGTACATTTGTGTAAGGGTTCTGTCCATTGTGTGTTGGTGTGTTATGTCCTATAGTGTGTGTAGGGTTTATGTACTTTGGTTGTGGGTTATGTACATTTGTGGGGTGGGTTATGTACAGTTTTTTGTGGTGGGTTATGTACAGTTTTGTGTGGTTGGGTTAATGTACAGTTTGTGTGTATGGTTAATTCAGTTGTGTTTATGTTTTTTTTATGTACAGTTGTGTTTGGGAGGGTTTATGTACAGTTGTTTTGGGTGTTTAGGTTCACAGTTGTGTGTAGGGTTATGTACAGTTGGTGTTTTGGTACTTGTTATGTAACATTTTCTGTGTAGGGTTATGTACTATGTGTTTGGTGGGTTAGTTGTACAGTTTGTGTAGGGTTAGTAAGTTGTTTTGGTGTGTTCTGGTACGTTGTGTGTAGGGTTATGTACAGTTGTATAAAAAATCTAGGGGGGGTGTGTTTATGTACAGATTGTTGGTAGGGTTAGGGTACAGGAGTTGTGTGTGGGATAAATGAACAGTGGTGTGGTGTGTTATGTACAGTTTTGTGGTGTTTACTGTACAGTGGTGGTAATGTACATTGTGTGTGTGTTATTCAGTTGTTTGGTGTTTGCACATAGTGTTAAGTACAATGGTGACCACATCCCCCCTACTGTGCTGAGGTTCCTTGTTCTTCCACTGTTGTGGTTTTCAATTCCCCGAAAGAGAATAGTGGGTTAATTCTCCTCAGTTACAATACTGGACTCCTGAAAATGATTATAAAAGATGAAATGAATTATTAGGAATACTAATGAGGAGATATCTTATGTTTAGGTTATATAATGTTCCAATGTCACGTGTCTACATAAGACTTTATCCTGATCATTTTAAAATACAATTATTGTACTTACAGGCATGTCACCCCCAAAACTAAATGATTTAATTTAAAACCCACTATGGCCCCACTGAAGTTTTAAATAAAATGACCCTTACCCTACAGGTCTCACACATAACCAAGTGAAAAGGTTCTTCTGCAATGGCTGTGCCAATCCATGAAACCAGGAGTAGGGATTGTCTTCGCGCCGTGGAAGGTTTCTGCCTCTGATGTGTTCCTCTGAGGGAGACTGGCTCTGTGTTGGGGGATCACATAGAGAATGTTCTGTGTTTTGGGAATGTGGAATGTTTCGTATTCAGAATTGTGAAATGTTCTGTGTTTCAGAAATAGTGAATGTTTCTGTTTTGGGGAATGTTTGAATGTTTCTGGTGTGGGGAAATGTGGAATGCTCTGTGTTTGGGGAATGTGTGAATGTTCTGTGTTGGGGAATGTGGAAAATTGTTTCTGTGTTGGGGAATGTGAATGCTCTGTGTTGGGGCTGTTGAATGTTCTGTTTGGGGGAAAGTGGATTTTCTGTGTTGGGGAATGTGGAATGTTCTTGTTTGGGGATGTGGGGTGGGTCTGACATGTCTGTGTTGGTAATGGTGGAATGTTCTGTGATTGGGGGGGAAGAATGTGGATGTTCTTTTGGGGAACTGTGGAATGTTCCCTGTGTAAATAAAGGGCATAGTGGAATGTTCGGTAAAAATGGTGTGGGGGATGTGGAAGTTGTCTTTTCTGTGGAAAAGCCTGTAAGCTCTGGTTGGTTTGGGAATGTGTATGAATGTTCTTGTTGGGGAATGTGGAAAGTTCGTGTGTGTTGGGGACTGGGAATGTGTCTTGTTGTGTGGACAACAAGTTCGTGAACATCACTCTCGATGTTGGGGATGATGTGGTGGTGGCGCATGGGTCGGTGTGTGTGTGAATGTGATGTATCTGTGTTTGAGGCTCATATCTATTGGACTGTTCTGTGTTGGGGAATGGGGATGTTCCTGTGTTGGGAATGTGGAATGTTCCAGTGGTGCATGGGGAATATGAGCGCAAAGTCTGTGTTTGAAAGTGGGAAATGCTCTGTTTAGGGCGAATGATAGAAATGTTCTTGGTTGGGGAAGTGGGTTGGTAAAGGTTCTGGTGTTGGGGTGGAAAGTGGAAATGCGTGCCGATGTTGGGAAGGTGTGGAATGTTCTGTGTGGTGAAATGTTGAATGCTCTGTGTCCGGAAAATGGTTGGAATGATCTTTGTTGGGGAAATTTGGAAATGATTGTGTTGGGGAATGTGGGAATTAACACACAATGTTGGGAATTGGAATGTTTCTGTGGGGGTGGGTGTGTGTTGGAGCGTTAGAATTCGTGTGTTGGGGAAGATTACACACATTTCGATTTGGGGGAATTGGTGTGCTGTGTTTGGGGAATGTGTAAATGCTCTGTTTTGGGACTGTTAATGATATATGTTGGGGACTGTGAAATGCTCGTGGTTGGGAATCTGGAATTTTCTTGTTGGGGAATGTGGACATGACGCGTGTGTTGGGGGACTGTGAAATGATATATGTTGGGGACTGTGAAATGCCTGTGGTTGGGTGAATCTGAATGTTGCTGGTGTTGGGGAGTGGGAGTAAACACTGTGTTTGGGCAGTTAGAAGTGTGCTCGCTGTGTTGAGGAATGTTGGAATTATCTGTGTGCCACACATTGGAATGTTTCTTTGTTGGTGAATGTGGAATGATCTGTGGTTCTGGGGAATCGTGGTAATTTTCTGTGTTGGGAATGTGGAATTATCTGTGTTTTGGAATGTTGGAATGTTCTGGTGTTGTGGATGTTGGCAAAATGTTCTGTGTTGGGGAATGTGGCGGTGTATCTTAGAATATAGGGGGACCATGGGAATGTCCTGGTTGGGGAATGGTAAATGTTCTGTGTTTTGGGGAATGAATGTTTCTGTGGTTGGTGATGTGGAAATGTTCTGTGTTGGGGGGGAATGTGGATGTTCTGTGTTGGGGAATGTGAATGTTCTGGGTGTTGGAGGAATGTGGCATTGGTTAACTTATGATTGGGAAAGGGGAAATGCTCTTTTGGGGAATTTGGAATGTTCTTGTTGGTGATATGATAACAAATGTTCTGTGTGGGGGAGAAGTGGAATGTTTCTGTGTTGGGGATGTGAATGTTTTCTGTGTGGGGAAAGTGGAATGCTCCGGTGTTGTGGGAAGTGGAATAATTCTTGTTGGGATATGGAATGTCTGTGTTGGGGAAAGTTGGGAATGTTGCGTGGGGTGTTGGGGGAATGTGTGCTAGTGTTTTCTGTGTTGGGGAAGGTGGAATGATTCGTGGTTGAACTATAATGTGGAATCTCTGTGTTGAGGAATGTGGATGAATCTGTTGTTGGATATGGGGATGTGGGAATGTTCTTGTTGGGACGGGTGGGTTGGAAGGATCTGTTTGAGGTGAAGGAATGTCTGTGTTGGTGGGATGTGTAGGAATTTCTGTGTTGTTGGGAAAGTAGGAATGCTCTGTGTTGGGAATGTGATGTTCTGGTGTGGGGAATGTGAATGCTCTGTGTTTCGGGAATGTGGAATGATCTTGTATGGGAATGGGATAAAAATGTTTCTGTGTTGGGGAAGTGGCAATGTTGCTGTGTTGGGAAGTGTGAATGGTCTGTGTTGAAAGGGAATGTGAATGGCTCTTGTTTGGGAACTAAGGGGGTGGAATGTTCGTGGTTGGGGGAATGTGGAATGTTCTGTGGGTTGGGGAATGTGGAACTGTTCTGATGTTGGGGGAATAGGGAATGTTCCAATAGGTGTGTGGAATGTGGGGGTTCTGAGGTCGGAAGTGTGTGTGCTCTGTGTTGGGGAGTGGATGTGGAATGTTTCTGATTGGGGATTATGGAATGTTCTTGGTGGTGCATAAAATATCTCAGGGATTTCTATGTGTCATGGAAGAATGGAAGCGGGTGGTGTGCTAAAAATAATTGTGGGGTGGGAATATGGGTGGAGTAAATACTGTGTTGGGGAAAGTGGAAGTGGTTCTTAAGTTGGGGAATATGGAATTTCTGTGTTGGGGGGGGATGTGGAATGGTTCTGATTTGGGGAATGTGAATGTTTTGCTGTGTTGGGCATGTGGAATGCTCTGTTTGGTGACGTTGAAATGATATAATGTTGGGGACTGTGAATGCTCTGTGCTTGGGGAACTGGAATGTTCTGTGTTGGGGAATGTGGAATGCTCTTGTTGGGGACGTGGTGAATACTGTTTGGGACTGTCAAATGCTCTGTTTGTGATCTGAATGTTTCTGTGTTGGGGAATGTGGAAATGCTTCTGTGTTGGGGAATTAAAATTCTCTGGTTGGGGAATGTTTCGATCTGTGTTGGGGATGTGGAGTTCTGTGTTGGGGACGTGGGGAAGGCTCTGTGTGGGGAATTGAATTATCTGTGGTGGGGAAGGGTGGAATTATCTGTGTTTGGGAAATGTGGAATGTTGTCTGTGTTGGGAATGGTGGAATTTCTGTGTTAAAGTGGAATGTTCTGTGGTTGGAAAAACAAACACAATAAGGGAATGCTCTGTGTGGGGAATGGGAATCATTCTGTTGGGATAGGATGTTCTTGTGTGTGGAGAAAGTGGAATGTTTCTGTGTTGGGGAATTTGGAATGGTCTGTGTTGGGGAAAGTGGAATGTTCTGTGTTGGGGAAAGTGGGGGGGAATGCTCTGTGTTGGGGAATGTGGAATGTTTCTGTGGTTTGGGGAACGTGGAAGTTCTTGTTTAGGAATATGGAAATGTTCTGTGTTTGGAGATATGAATATTCGTGTGTTGTGGAATGTGAATTCCTGTGTTGGGGAATGTGGAATGCTCTGTGTTGGGGAATGTGTGAATGCTCTGTGTTGGGGAATGTGGAATTATCTGTGTTGGGGAATGTGGAATGTTGTTGGGGATGTGTTGGGGATGTGGAATGTTCTGTGTTGGGGATGTGGAATGTTCTGTGTTGGTGAATGTGGAATGTTCTTGTTGGGGAATGTGGATGTTCTGTGTTGGGGAATGTGGAATTACTGTGTTAGGTGAATGTTGAACATAAAAAAAAATGTGCGTGTGTTGGGGAATGTGGAATGTTCCTGTGTTGGGGGAAAGTGGATGTTCTGTGTTGTGGGGAGTGGTGCGTGCGTGCGTGTGTGTTTGGGGCTGTGTGTTGTGTCGTCTTTGGTTGGGGAATTGCTAAGGTTCTGTGTTGGGGAATAATGGAATATTCTGTGTTGGGGGAATTTTTAATGTGCTTCTGTGTTGGAAATGGTGTGTGTTGTCGTGCATTGTGGAAAAAGAAAGGAATATTCCTGTGTTTGGGAAAGTGGGAGCAGAATTTCGTTTTGGAAAGGGGAATGCTCTGTGACACAAATGTGGGGAAATATTCTGTGTTTGGGAATATGGGAAGTGTTCTGTGTTGGGGAATATGGAAAGATTCTGTTTTGGGAATGTGGAATGCTCTGTTTGGGAATGTGGACTCTTCTGTGGTTGGGGGATGGTGGAAATGTATCTGTGTTGGGTAAAGTCTGGTCTGAATAGTCATTTATAACCTTCCTCTATGACATGTAATCTATACAATTTTGGCTAGTAACTGCATGCTTTCAATCCAATTTTTTGCAGCATATATGTTTGCAAACACTATATTTGGTGAATAATTTTGTCTGACGATGTTAGTTCCTTCGGTCATCTTTTTGGTACGACTGCAAAATTTACCATCAACTGGTAAGGCTTAGTTTCCTGGAAATCAGTGGAATACAATCAGCACTTACTTTGTGATCCCCAAGGCTAATTATGTTTTATTTTATTGTAAATATATCTATATATATATTATAATATATATTATGTGTGTTCACTTTCTTATCATATCCCAAAGATAATCAGTAGGGACTAATATGAACTTTGGGATACGGGATAATTTCTGATTTGGAGACAGGAAGGAATCCCCCCTCACCTTTCAACTGGGTTTTTTGCCTTCCTCGGATCAGCCTTGTTATAACAGAATGTGGGTACTGCGGACTAGGGTTGGACCTAGATGGACATATGTCTTTATTCAACCTCAAATACTATACTATACTATACTGTACGGTACTATACTATAACTATGAACTGTACTATCATACTATACTAGACTATACTGTACTATCCTATACTATATTAATACTATACTTCCTATACTGTCATATACTGTACTGTACTATACATACTATACTATACTGAATTACTATACCTATACTATACTACTATACTTACTCTGGCTCTCTCCCTCCCTCAGCCCATTGCTTTTTAAAAAAATGAGGGAAGATGCCCATCCAGTGCTTTATAAAAGGCAGAGGACCTCCCATTACAAGGGCGTGTCACAGGTGTGGGGTTGCCTATTACCACATGGAGGATCTACCAAGCTCCCATAAATACATCCATGACAAGAAAAGTGTGGTTAAAGCACACCATCCAATTAGGCTAATTTACAACTACATTTAATGGAATGATGCTACTGATCTGGTCAAACATTTATACAAACATAAAAGATAATCAATAATCACATTCCTAGGCCCCATACAATATCATATAAATCTGCTCACTGGCAACTTTATAAACAAGGGGTTTTAGTTATACATTCCTGTGATCACACATGAATGAAAGCCTTCCAACCACGTCAGGTAGGGACAAGCCTTTAAATGACCAGTGTGTAAGAATTAGACAATGCAAAATTTCTTGTAATCGTAATTGGAATATAAAGAAATTGAAAGGTTAGACGTTAAGACCCTTCCAGACTGGGGTTAACCTTGACGTGTTGGAAGGCTTTTCATTCATGTGATCACAGTAATGTATACTAAAACCCCTTTGTTTATAAATTAGGCCAGTGAGCAGATAATATGATATTGTATGGGGCCTATGAATGTGCATTGATTATCTTTTCTATGTTTGTATAATGTTGACCAGATCCGTAAGCACTTCCACTAAATGTAGTTGAAATAGCCTAATTGAGTGCTTCCACAATTCTTGTATGACTGGTACTATCTATACTATTGTACATTAACTGTACTATACCTATGTATAACTATACTGTACGGTCCTATAATATATGGTCTATACTATACTGAGCATAAATACTATACTACTCTATATTATATCAGTAAAGTAGGTGTAAGAACTTTATAGTATATAGTACTCGGTTATCTTCTGTCACTATCTCTCCTAATATCTCTACTCTACTGTCATCCTATACTGTATATACTGCCTATTACTATATTATAGACTGTCGTGCGTAACTGAACTACTACAACTATACTATATTAAACTACTGTAAACCTGAATATACTATACGATAACTACTAATAGTGATACGATCCTGTACTACTGTACTATATTATGTCTAAACACCGCGAGGTGGACTATGTCTGCGGACACTATACTATACTACGATAGAAAAAAAAAAAAAAAAAAAAGACACTCTATAATACTATACTGTACTGTACTATACTACATACTGCGGTGGCGGTTATGCGCGATACTATCTGTACATATATATACTATTACTATAAAAAAAAACATGTACAGCTTAGTCGCTATACACATATACTATCTATACTGAACTATACTAGATTATACTATTGTACTGTACTGTACGGGTTATGACATACTAATATTATACTATAAAAAAAGGGGTCGTGTTACGATATTCATACTATACGGTAAACTGTACTGTCACTATATAATATACGATACGATACTGTACTTATTTATGGGCGGGGCTATAACTGTACTGTCTATATCGTTTACTATACGTAACTAACTACTATACTGTAACTATACTATACCTACTATACTGTACACTAATACTCTACTGTACTATACTATATGCCTATATGTTACAACTTACTAAAACTATAAATGTAACTGACTATACTATATGTCACGGTACTGTACTGTACGTGTGACTATATGCGCGGTATACTAGAAACTAATCCTGTAACTAGCGTAATATGTAACTATACTAGCGGTAATATACTAACTGTATTATATAATATAGCGTGCGTGAGATATGGTATATACTATAACAATACTATACTGGTAGGCTGTGTAGGGGCGTAATCTATACGTACTGTACTATACTATACTTACGTATAACTTTACTTACTATACTGGTCATAACTAGACTATTATATACTGTAATTCACTTTGCGCTTTACTATACTGTACTATACTATAATACTCTCTATACGGAGCTAACTGTAACTTTACTATACTGTACTCTACCAATAGCTATTTCCATACTGTATTATATTTACTATACTGTACTATACTATACTATTCTATACACGGACCGTCTGTGCGTTACTTTACTGTACTGTGACAATACTACCACTGTACTATACTGTACTATACTATAGCTATCGCTGTACTATACCAATTCTATAGCCGTGTGACTGGTAAACTATACTATAGCTATAACTGATAGCGTATACTACCTATACTATACTGTACGGTACGATACTAACTATACTGTACTATACTATACATAATAACTATACTGTACTATACTATACTGTCATACTATATATACTGTACATACATACTATACTGTCTATACTAATATATCTGTACTATACTGTAAACTAGACTATACTGTACTATACTGTACTATCCTATACTATACTGTACTAATACCATATATAATACTGTACTATTACTATCCTGTACTATGACTATACACACTCAACTGGAACTGGTACTATACTTAACTTTACTATACTATAAACTGTACTAAACTGTCTAATACTTACTATCCTAATACGATACTGTACTATATTATACTGTACTATACTATAACTATACTATAGGAACTAATACTATACTGTAACTGTACCTATACTATACACTGTCCTATCTATACTATACTAGACTGTACTATACTAATTATACTGGTACTATACTATAACTAACTGTACTGGACTATACTATCTGTACTATAGCTAACTGTACTAAACTGTACTATATCTAACTATACTGTACTATACTACTGTATAGTATAGTATAGTACAGTTTAGTACAGTATAGTATAGTACAGTATAGTATAGTACAGTACAGTATAGTATAGTATAGTACAGTATATATTAGTATAGTACAGTATAGTATAGTATAGTATAGTACAGTATAGTATAGTACAGTACAGTATAGTATAGTATAGTATAGTATAGTATAGTACAGTATAATATAGTACAGTATAGTATAGTATAGTATAGTATAGTACAGTTTAGTACAGTATAGTATAGTACAGTATAGTATAGTACAGTACAGTATAGTATAGTATAGTACAGTATAGTATAGTACAGTATATATTAGTATAGTACAGTATAGTATAGTATAGTACAGTATAGTACAGTATAGTATAGTACAGTATAGTACAGTATATATTAGTATAGTACAGTATAGTATAGTATAGTACAGTATATATTAGTATAGTATAGTATAGTACAGTATAGTATAGTATAGTACAGTATAGTATAGTATAGTACAGTACAGTATAGTATAGTATAGTATAGTACAGTATAGTATAGTATAGTACAGTATAGAATTGTATAGTACAGTATAGTATAGTATAGTACAGTATAGTACAGTGTAGTATTGTACAGTACAGTAAAGTATAGTACAGTACGGTATAGAATAGTATAGTATAGTACAGTATAGTAAAGTATAATACAGTATAGAATAGTATAGTATAGTACAGTATAGTAAAGTACAGTATAGTACAGTATAGTATAGTACAGTACAGTATAGATTAGTATAGTACAGTATAGTATTGTATAGTATATTACATAGTATAGTATATTATATAATACAGTATAGTATATTATATAGTATAGTATATTATATAGTACAGTATAGTATAGTATATTATATAGTACAGTACAGTACAGTACAGTACAGTATAGTATAGTACAGTACAGTATAGTATAGTACAGTACAGTATAGTATAGTATAGTACAGTATAGTATAGTACAGTATAGTATAGTATAGTATAGTACAGTATAGTATAGTACAGTATAGTACAGTATAGTACAGTACAGTATAGTATAGTATATAGAGTAGTACAGTATAGTACAGTAGTACAGTATATAAGTACAAGTATAGTACAGTAAGTCAGTATAGTATAGTACAGTACTAGTACATAGTTGACAGTAGTAGTATATGTCGTATAGTAGTATAGTATAGATACAGTAAAGTAAGTACAGTACAGTAGTATAAGTACAGGATAGTACAGTATAGTGATAGTACAGTAATTATGTTTGAGGTTGAATAAAGACATACGTCATCCAGTCCAACCCATCTAGCATATCCTCATTTCCTGCCTAACTGTTATTATAGTAGTACAGTACAGTATAGTATATATAGTATAGTATAGTAGCTAGTATAGTAGTATAGTCTAGTTATAATACAATAAAACGTTACTATAAGTTAAACAACTGTCAAGTATAGTACAGTACAGTACAGTAATAGTATGTATAGTATTTGAGGTTGAATAAAGACATACGTCCATCCAGTCCAAACCCATCTAGCAATACCTCATTTCCTTTCCTGCCTAACTGTTGATCCAGAGAAGGCAAAAAAAAACCCACCAAATTTTTGAGACCACCCAGAAAAGAGGAAGGCGGGACTTCGCATGTAGGTTTGGTTTATACAGAGTCGATACGAAGGTGCAAGCGGAGGTAAGTGAGAAGATTGAATCCCAACCTTGTCTGGAGCAGGAACAGCATGTATGGGGCTGCGATGAGATGGAGGGTGATAAGCACATTAACTATCTACAGGAGCCGTTAAAGTTGAACCCAGTAACTGAGGATCTATACTCTTTACTAACAATACTATAACCCATGTATGTGAAATTCCTTATTCACACTCACATACATGAACCCCGTATTGCTTGCTGCTTAACTACTACAGTCTTTCTAACCATTACCTGTATATGTCCTTACCCTGACCCAGGTGGAAGAGGTTGAACGGAAGGGCACAAAACCCTTTTGCTATTGAACTAATATCTGACTGATTGGATCTACCTGGCCGTACTGTCTCTGTGTCTTTACTGGGGACGGACAGTTCATTGATGTTTTATCACCGTATTGGTATCATTCTATCGTGTGTATTGGAAGAGGTGGTGTCTAACTGACTAAAACAATGATTTTGAGTGAATTTTCCATACTCATTCCAGTATAAATGATATCTATGTCTATATACTACTCACTTACCCATTTATTTAAACTATTCCAGTGCCCTCCCATGGGAGATTACTGGGTTCTCTATAAGCCTCTATGCTAGATTTGTATGATGTATATGTATTGTGTGATGTTGAATGTGTGTGTATATGTAGATATGTGTGTTGTATGTAGACATGTATTTTGAGTGCAGTTTACTGGGTTCTCTATAGCCTTATGCTAATTTGTTGATGTATATGTATGTGTGAATGTATGAATGTGTGTGTATATGTAGATATGTGCTGTGTGTATGTGACATGTATTTTGAGTGCAGTTTACTGGGTTCTCTATAGTCTCTATGCTAGATTTGTATGATGTATATGTAGTGTTGTGAATGTATGAATGTGTTTGTATATGTAGATATGTGCTGTGTGTATGTAGACATGTATTTTGAGTGCAGTTTACTGGGTTCTCTATAGTCTCTATGCTAGATTTGTGTATATGTATGTATGTATGAATGTATGAATGTGTGTGTATATGTAGTAATGTGCTGTGTGTATGTAGACATGTATTTTGAGTGCAGTTTACTGGGTTCTCTATAGCCTCTATGCTAGATTTGTATGATGTATATGTATGTATGAATGTATGAATGTGTGTGTATATGTAGATATGTGCTGTGTGTATGTAGACATGTATTTTCAGTGCCTCCCCTGTGGGAAAAATTTTAATTACTGGTTTTCGATATAGCTCGATGTAGATTTGTATGATGGATATATATATATGTGTGAAGTGTATGTTATATGTCAGTATGAGTGCGTGTGTATGTTAAGACATGTATGTTTGTATATATGTATGTGAGTATGGTATATTCCAATAACTGCTGGGTGTGGGTAGAATCTTGATGGACTGGTATTCATGTATTCTGGACCTGAAAAAACCCAGGCTACTTACAACTTTTCCAACCAACCCCGTATGCCTTAATTGACCCCTTTAGGTTTAAGTTCTGTTGAATAGTGAACTATTCCTTTATGTATTGATTGAACCACTGGAATTAAGGAGCAATGTCTCCTCCCGTTTTCAATCAATATCTACAGGAGCCAGGAACGAGATAAGTATATTTACTTTCACTCATTCCTCTGCTGCAAACTGAAAAATTTCCAAACACTGCCTGGGTCTAATCTACTCTTAGCGAGTATTATCGCTGTCTGCACGCTATAGTGGATTGGAACTAGCAGAAATACGCAAGAATACTCTAATAATGTAATATAGTAAATATCTAATATTAGAAAATAAACACTTAGAAAACACTCTAATAATAAATAAATAATGTAATACTAATAAAGAACCACTAAGGAAAAATACTCTAATAAAGTATATAATAATACTGTTAATACTATGAAATAATATAAATAAGAAATAATGTATAATCGTAATAAAATATTCTAAATATAAATAATACTTTAATATGATTAGACTCATACTCTAATAAACTAAAAATAATACTAAAAAAAACTAATAAATTTGCCCATACATAATAATCACTGATAATAGTTCTAAAATACTAATAAATTACTATTATTACTAATACATTTATAAGATATACTTAAGCGTCTAGTTAGAAGAGGTAGTGATAGTGTGGGTAGTCTTGTATGCGCTAGACTACCCAGTTCCACTGTGTCTTAAAAATATTGTACAAATGAAATTTGGTAGCTTTAATGCCGCGAAAACATAAAGCCCCGAAACACAATCTCACCTCAGCAGATCGCGATACACACTGAGTGGCCGATTGCCGAAGGCAGTAGCGCGCATGCTGACTTTGCGCATGCGCGACGGAGAAAAGAAAAATGACGTCAAAAACGGGAGTTACGGAACCACCTCCGCGAAAACATTAGTATTAAAAAAGGGGATACAGGAGACGAGTAATAGACCCTTGGAAAAGCTAATTAAGATAGCGAAAAGCGCTTGGGCACCACAGATAGGAGGAGGATAAGTAACCCTCAAGATCTTGAAAATAAAGATCCTGAACGCACTAGCTAAGGTATACACTATAGCACGCTTAGGATCAGGGTCAAGAGAGGACCCCAACTTATCGGACACGTAGTCTTTTTATTTTATATTTTATATGGTTTGTATCTATTTATTCTACTGATAAGCTGGTATAACTATTTATTCTGGTCTTGTTCTTTTGGTGGAGAGGAAGACAAGCGCAGCTACAAATGTTTATTTACATCTATTAGTACTAATACATTATACTAATAAATACTCTAGTACTAATAAATACTACTAATGAATACTTTAATACTAGTAAATAATACTAAGAAATAATACTAATACTCTAATAATATAATCAATACTATGATTACTAATAAATAATACTAATAAATACTTCTAATACTAATAAATAATTGCAATTTATTACTCATACAAAAATAATGCTAATAACTACACTAATAATAATAATAAATGATGCTAATAATATAATAAATACCTAATACTAATAAATACTCTTATACTTATAAATAATAATACTAAGGAATACTCTAATACTAATAAAGAATACTAATAAATACTCATACTAATAAGTAATACTAATACATTCTCTAATACTAATAAAGAATATTAAGAAATATTGAAGTAACTGGATAATAAATTAATAATATTATCCATATTTCTGATCCAGACAGCCCGACATATTGTTGGTCACGAGGCCTTGGTGGGGGAAGAGAGCTGCGCTAACCTCAATACGATGGCGATGGAATGATGTCTTGCCCGCCGATATCGATATATATGATGGAAACGTTCCATTGTACGATCAGTCTCCAAAGGAAACACAAGAGGTTCTAGAAAGACTGAGTTATCTAATGACAATGTCTGCTCCTCTTCATAACCAGCAATCATAACCCATCCCAGCTCCTCGACCCACATATGAGGCTTCTTTATGAATTCATATAAGTGTATCACGAATTACAATATGTGATCTCTGGAATTTCATATAGCTATTGCAGCTTCATAGGACCATATCATTATAGGCTTATATCTTTACTGGGACATTATCATTTAAGAGCGTTTATATCTTTAGGACTTCACTTAAGACGTGATAAGTGTACGACATGACATTATAGAGCGTTATTATCTTTACTGGGACATTATCACTTATAGAGCGGTTATATCTTTACTGGGACATTATCATTATAGAGTATTCTAGGGACATTATAATAGCTTTAATCTTTCGGGACATGTATAAGGGTTCTAGGATTATCATATAGAGCGCTTATTACTGACTTTATTATGAGGATGCTGATTATCATTATAGAGAATGGTAAATCTTTTACTGGGAATCATTATAAGTTATATCCTCTGGAATTATTAGATGTTTATCTTACCTGTGACATTATCATTATAGCAGTGTTTATATCTCTTACTGGGGGTGACATTATCATTATAGAGCGTATATTTTTACTTGGAGACATTATCAGTTATTAAATGCTTTATATTTAATGGGACATTAGTCATTATAAGCGTTTATTCTTTACGGGACATGTATCATTATAGAGCTTATATCTTTACCTGGGCATTTATCATATAGAGTGTTATGATCGTTACGGGTACATGTATCCATATAGAGGTTAATCTTTACCTGGACATTATCATTATTAGAGGTTATATCTTTCTGGACTTTATCATTATAGAGCGTATATCTTTTACTGGTTACATTATTCCTTATAGCGGTTATTTCTTTACTTTGGTGAACAATTATCATTATAGTCAGGGTTATCATCTTACTGGGGGACATTTACTCCTTATAGAGCGTTATATCTTTACTGGTGACATATCATTATAGGTTTCTATGACCATTATCAAGAGTGTTATTCTTCGGGGAATATATTAAGAGTATCTTTGGGGACAATTTACTCATTTATAGAAGCGGTATATCTTTATCGGGAACATTTATCATTTATAGAGCGTTTTCTTAATGGAATTTTAACTGGCGTTATCTTATACTTTTCATTATAGAGCGTGTTATATCTTACTGGGACTATTATCAATTATAGAGCGTGATATTCTTTACTGGTGGACAGTTATCATTATAAGCGTTATATCTTTATCTGGGCATTTTCATATAGGAGCTGTTATACTTTACTGGACATTATCATTATAGAGGTGTTATTTCTTTTACGGGACATATTTATCATTATCAGATGGTGTTATTGCTTTCTGTGACATTAATCATTATCAGCGGTGTATTATTTACCTGGGACATATCATTATAGAGACGTGTATATCTTTACTGGGATTACATTAATTCATGAAGAGCGTTTATCTTTTACTGGGACATTATAATGTTTAGGAAGCGTTCTATCTTTACTGTGGACATTATCATTATCTAGTGATGCGTTATATTGTTACTGGGACTTATCATTATAGGAGCGTTATATGCTTTTACTGGGGACATTATCATTAATGAGTGTTATAATCTTTACTGGACATTTATCATTAATATAGCGTGTATTATCTTTACTGGACATTATCATTAATAGAGCGTTTATATCTTTAACGGGACACTTATCATTACGAGCGTTATTATCTTACTGTGTGACATTACATTATAGAGCGTTATATCTTTACTGGGACATTATCATTATAGAGTGTTATATCTTACTGTGACATTATCATTATAGAGCGTATATCTTACTGTGGACATTATCATATTAATAGACGTTATATCTTTATGTGACATTATTCATTATCGAGCGTTTATTCTTACTGGTATCATTATCTCATGTATAGAGCTTTTTTTATTGATATCTTTCTGGGACTTCTCATATAGAGCAGTGTATATCTTTACTGGTGATAATTATCATTTATAAGAGACGTTATATCCTTTACTGGACATTATCATATAGAGCTGTTATAATCTTTATCTGGGACATTATCCATTATAGAGCGTTATATACTTTTACGGGGGCCATATTCCATTATATGAGCGTTATATCTTTTTTTATGGACATTATCATTATAGGAGTCGTTTATATCTTGTTACTGGGACATTATTACATTAATAGAGCGTTATATCTTTATGGGAGCATTATCATTATGAGCGTTTTAATATCTTTACTGGGACTGATCATTAAGAGTCGTTATTCTATTCTTTACTGGGCATTTCATTATAGAGCGTTAATATCTGTTATGGTTGGTAACAATCTGTTATCATTATAGAGCGTTATATCTTTACTGGGACATATCATTATAGAGCGTTATATCTTTACTGGGACATTATCATTATAGAGTGTATATCTTTACTGGGACATTATCATTATAGAGCGTTATATCTTTACTGGGACATTATCATTATAGAGCGTATTATCTTTCTTGGATCAATTATCATTATAGAAGAGTTATATCTTTATCTGGGGACATTATCATTATAAGAGCGTTATATCTTTACTGGGACATTAATTCATTAGTATGACGTTCATAGTCTTTACTGGGCACATTATCATTAGTAGGCGTATATCTTACTGGGGACATGTAATCATATCAGATAGGTTATATCTTACTTTGGGACATTATCATAATTGAGCGTTATATTCTTTACTGGAACATTATATTATTATAGAGCGTTATTATCTGTACTAGGATCATTATCAGTATGAGCGTTATATTCTTCTTGGTATCAGATTGAGCGTCACTATGTTTATTCATTATAGGTGCGTTTATATTTCTTCATGTGAACATATCATTATAGACGTTAATCTTTACTGTGGGACATTTTCATTATAGGAGGGTTATATCTTTACTGGGACATTATTCATTAGTAGAGCGTTAATCTGTACTGGGAACATTATATCATATAGTAGCGTATATTCTTTTACTGGGACATTAATCATTATAGAGAGGTTAATCTGGAATTAGATTTAACTTTATCTTTAGGGGACATTTTCATTATAGAGCGTTATATCTTACTACTTTAAGAGGTATTCTACTGGACTTATCATTATAGAGCGTTTATATTCTTTACTGGTGGGGACTTCATCATTTAGGAGCGTTACTTTTACTGGGAATTATCATTATAGTCGTATTCTACTGGAATATATTAGCGTATATATACAGGGATTAGGTCTTATAAGAGCATCTTACGTGTGGACACTTATCATTATGAGGAGCGTTATAGCATCTCTTACCTGGGAGACCAGTTTATCAGTTATATAGCCGTTTGTATTGTTTACTGTGAGCCATTATCATTATAGAGCGTTATATATGCTTGTAGTGGCGACAGGGTTATTCATATTGATGAGTGGTTTTCTAGTCGTTTACTGGGACCCAATTTATCAATTATAGATGGCGTTATATGCTTTACTTGTGTGGGACATTATCTCATTAGTAAGTGGTTATAGGTCTAGTGAAATAATCGTCCTAGGCAGCCTTCAATTATGGGGGTTCGTAAATTGGAGCGCAGAAAAGCATTGTATCGGTGCCTATGAGCGAATTTGTGGAAATATACTGAGGGCACGAATGTATGCAAAAAATTATGAGCGTCTAAAAACGGTGCTTAACGGTGACCAATCATGTAGAGCTGTCGTACGGAACGTGCTTGGGGACTATCATTCATTGGCGTGTTCTTTCGTGTGTACATTATCAGTAAGTTATTCTTACTGGACATTAAGATCGACTTAAAATATGAAGTTACTATCTTGGTCTATCTGGGAATCATTACTCTAGTATAGGGACGACTTACATTAATTCGTTGGTTAGACTTTGGACATCTATCCACGAAAATTAATTCAAACTTTCGGCCTGAAATCAAGTGATTAGGTAAACTTCATTTTAGATCCTTTGTGAACATTATTGACTCTAGTAGACTAACATTGAACGTATACATTACTGTTCCTGAAGCATTCAATGTGCCTGAGTCCTAACAATTGAAGTGTCAACTTTGTTACTGAGGACATTCAATTAAGAGCTTTAAGCTTTATCTGAGTGACAGGTATCTTAAACATGTTCTAAAGATCACTTTGGTTCCTGAGGCATTCAATGTACTCATAGGAGTAACGATAACATTAAGTTCAACCTTGTTCTGAGACATTAATGTGCTTAGATAAAACACTATACTTGAACTCACCTATCTAGTTTGAGACACTTTCAATGTGCTATGGGCGACAGACATGGAAACTCACCTTCTGTCTAGACAATTGTTATGAGTAAACGACTCAACACATTGAAATTACCTGGTTGCCGAACATTCGTGACTCTAGTCAACGACTATTAAATCACTTAGGTCCGAACATTAATGTACTTAGTACCGACTACAGTTTATTTCACCTTCTGGTTGAGAGTTCAAGTGCTAGAGAAGCGACTTACAAACATTAGAATTCTGGTGAAGACATCAAATTACAGAGTACCGACTAAACAACTTAAGATCACTCTGGTTCATGAGACTTTCAATGTGAACTCTAGAGTAACGCTGGACTAAACACATTAGAATTCACCTGTGGTTCCTGAGACATTCAATGTGGGACTCTAAGTATACCGACTACAACATAGAATTCACTTCTGGTCCTGAGGGACCATTCAATGTGACTCTAGAGTAAACCACTAACACATTAGAATTCACCTTCTGGTTCCTGAGACATCAATTGAATCGCTAGAGTAAACCGCGACTGAACACATTAAGAACTCACCTTCTGTTTTCCTGGAGAACATTTCATTGTGACCTGCTTAGTAAACCGACTAACACATTAGAATTCACCTTTCTGGTTTCCTGACGACATTCAATGTGGATCTCTGCTAGAACCGACTAACACATTAGAACTACTCCTTTCTTGAGAATTCATTGCTTGGAGAACCGATAACATTGAACTCACATTGGTCTGAGGCATTCAATTGAAGAGTAAACCGGACTAACACATAGAATTCACCTTTGGTTCCTGAACCATTCAATGTGAACTCTAGGAGTATAACGCGACTAACACCATGAACTCACCTTCTGGTTCCTGAGACATTCAATGTGACTCTAGAGTACCGCTAACAAACATTAGACACTCACCTTCTGGTTCCTGAGACATTCAATTGTGAACTCTAGAGTTAACCGACATACAACATTAGATCACCTTCTGGTTCTGATGACATTCATGTGACTCTAGAGAACCGACTAAACATGAGACTCACCCTTTCTTTGGTTCCTGAGACATTTCAATGTGACCTAGAGTAACCGACTAAAACCACATTAGATTTCACACCTCTGGTTTCCTGAGACATTCAAGGTGGGTGAATCTAGAGTGAACCGACTAAAACACATTAGAACTTCACCTTTCTGGTTCTGAGGACATTCACAATTACTCTAGAGTAACCGACTAAACACATTAGAAAATTCACCTTCTGGGTTCCTGAGGGACATTCAATGGACTCTAGAGTAACCCGGATCTACACATTAGAACTTCACCTTCTGGTGCTCCTTGCAGACATTCAAATGTGGTCCTAGAGTATCCGGACAACACTTAGATTCACCTCTGTGTCCTGAGACTGAGAATTCAATTTGACTCTAGAGTACCGACAAACACATTAGAAATACCTTCAGGTTTCCTGATTCGGACCATTCACTGTGTCTAGAGTTAACCGCTACCTTAGAAAATCCACCCTTCCTGGTTCCTGGGCACATCAATGTGACTCTAGAGTAACCGACTAACACATTAGAATTCACCTTCTGGTCCTGTAGGACTTCAATGTACTCTAGAAGTAAAGGACTACACATTGAAACTCACCGTTCTGGTTCCGAAGACCTATTCATGTAATCTAGAGTATCCGACTAACAACATTAGAATCACCTCTGGATTCCGGAGACATCACTGTGGACTCGTAGAGTAAACCGACTAACAATTAGAAAACTCACCTTCTGGTCCTGAGACATTCACCATTAAAGTACTCTAGAGTAACCGACTACACATTAGATATCACCTTTGGATTCCTGGACATTCGAATGGGGACCTCTTAGAGTAACCCGACTAACACATTAGAACTCAACCTTCTGGTTTCCTGAGACACTTCAATGTACTCTAGAGTTAACCGAATAACTCACATTAGTAATCACACTTCTGGTTCCTGAGAGCATTCAATGTACTCTAGATATAACCGACTAACACATTAGGAACTTGCACCTTCTGGATCCTGAGACATTCAATGTAGACTCTAGAGGTAACCGACTAACACATTAGAACTCACCTTCTGGATCCTGAGACATTCAATGTAACTCTAGAGTAACCGACTAACACATTAGAACTCACCTTCTGGTTTCCTGAGGACATATTCAATGTAACTCTTAGGAGTACGACCTAACACATTAGAATATCACCTTCGGTTCATTGAGACATTCATATGTTGAAACTTAGATAACCGACTTAAACACATAGACACTTGCACCTTCTGGGTTCCTGAGACATTCAATGTGACTGGCTAGGTAAGCGACTAAACACATTAGATCACCTTCTGGATCTCTGAGACATTTCAATGTGACTCTAGTAGAGTTAACCGACAACACAATTAGAACTATCACCTTTTGGTTCCTGGACATCATGTGACTCTAGAGTAACCGACTAAACACATTAGGAAACTTCCACCTTCTGGTATCCTGAGTACATTCAGTGGACTCTAGAGTAAAAACCGACTAACAACATAGAATCACCTTCTGGTATCTGAGACATTCAATGTAACTCAGAGTAAATACCGACTAACACATTAGAAACTCACCTTCTGGTATTGAGACATTCAATTGTGACTCTAGAGAACCGACTAAAAACACATTAGAATCACCTTCTGGTCCTGAGAACTTCAATTGATCTAGAGTAACCCGACTAATAGCACTTAAGAACTTACTGCTGGTTCCTGAGACATTCAATGTAACTCTCGAGTAACCGACTAACACATTGAATCAGACACCTTCTGGTTCCTGAGACATCAATGTGACTCTAGAGTAACCGACTAACACATTAGAATTCACCTTCTGTTCTCCTGAAACATTCAGATTGAACTCTAGAGTAACCGACTAACACATTAGAAATCACACTTCTGGATCCTGAGGACCATTCAATGTAACTCTTAGAGTAACCCGATCTAATCACATTAGAAACTTCACCTTCTGGATCCTGAGGACCATCAATGTAACTCTAGTATTAACCGAACTTAACTACATTTAGCAACTACTCACCTTCGGATCCTGAGACATTCATGTACTCTAGAAGGTAAACGACTTAACACATTAGTAACTCACCTTCTGGTTCCTGAGGACATTCAATGTGACTCTAGAGTAATCGACTAAACACATTAGAATTCACCTTCTCGGTGTCCAGAGACATTAAGTGACTCTAGAGTATCGACTAAAACACAATTTAGAATTCACCTTCTGGTTCCTGAGAACTCAATTGTGACTGTAGAGTACCACTAACACATATAGATTCACCTTCTGGATTCGTTCCGAGACATTCATGGACTCTAGAGTAACCGACTAACACATTAGAACTCACCTTCTTGTTGCCTGATCATTCAAATTGTGACTCTAGTAGGATAACCGACAACATGACTTAGAATACTCACCTTTCTGGTTCCTGAGGACATCCAATGTGCTCTAGAGTAACGAACTAACACATTAGAGAAACTCACCTTCTGGTCCTGATACATTAAATGTAACGCTAGAGTCAAACCGACTAACCATTAGAAACTCCACCTTCTGGTTCTTGAGCATTCAATTGACTTCTAGAGCTAACCGACTAACACATTAGTAATCACCTTCCTGTTCACTGAGCCAATTTCAATGTGACTCTAGAGTAACCGGACCTAACACATTAGAAACTTACCTACTGTTTCCTGAGACATTCAATGGTACTCTAGAGTAAAACCGACTAACATACATTAGAAAGCTACCTTGTGGTTCCTGAGGACATCCTTGTGACTCTAGAGTAAGCCGACTAAACACAATTAGAATCACCTTCTGGTTCTTTAGACATTCAATGTGACTCTAGGAGTAACCCGGGACTCCACATTAGATAACACCTTCTGGTCTCTAGAAGACATTCAATGTGAACTCTAGAGTAACCGACTACAACACATTAGAACTCCACTTCTGGTCCTGAGGACATTCAATGACTCTAGGATACCGACTAACACATTGAAAAACTTCACCTTCTGTCTCTGAAATTCAATGGTAACTCTAGATTAAAACCGACTAAACAATTAGAATACACCTTCTGGGTTCCTGAGGGACATTCAATGTGAACTCTAGAGTAGAACCCTACTAAACACTTTAGAAAGTTCACCTCTGTTCCCTGAGACATTCAATTGGGGGACTCGTGAGAACGACTAAATCATTAGAATTACCTTGCGTTCTGGAGACCATTCAATGTGAATCTAGAGTAACCGACTACACATGAGAATTCACCTTCTGGTTCCTGAGGCATTTCAATGTGGACTCTAGGTTAACCCGACTAACACACATTAGAACTCACCTTCTGATTGGATTTAGACCTTGAGTAACGGACAACTTTCAATAAGGGTTACTAGTGACTAGAGTAAGACCGACTAAGTCACATTAGAATTCACCTTCTGTTCCTGAGACATTCAATGTGACTCTAGAGTAACCGACTAACATCATTAGAAACTCCACCTCGTCGGTTCCTGAGACATACACATGTAATCTGAAACAACAACACTAACTTGATAACTACCTTCTGGTTCTGATACAATAAAGTGAACTCAGAGTAACCGACTAACACTTAGAATCTCACCTTCTTGTTCTGAGCATTGCTTGTTGACTCCTATGAGTACCGACTACCACATTAGCAATTACCTTTCGGTTCCTAGGAGCATTCAATGGTAACTCTAGAGTAACCGGACTAAACACAGTAGAATCACCCTTCCGGAATTCCTGAGACATTCAATGTGACTCAGGAGTATAACCGACTAAAAATTAGAATCACCTTCTGGTTCCTGTAGAACCTTCATATTGTGACTCTAGAGGTAACCCCGACTAACACCATGTAGAATTAGAACTCACCCTTCTGGTTCTTTGAAGACATTTCAATGTGACTCTAGAGTACCGTGACTAAACCATTAGAACTCACCTTTCTGGGTACCTGAGACATTCAATGTACTCTGAGTTAACCGACATAACACCTTAGAAATTCACCTTTCTTGGTCATGAAGACATCAATGTGGATCCTAGATGTAACCGGACTAACAACATTAGAATTCACCTTCTGGTTCACTGAAGGCATTCAATGTAAGACTCTGAGTACAAACCGACAAACCTTAGGAACTCACCTTTTCGTGGTTTACGTGACATTCAAGTGACTCCTGAGTCAACCGACTAAAACACATTAGTACTCACCTTCTGGTCCTGAAGACATTCAATGTGACCTCCTAGAGTAACCGACTAACACACTTAGAAATCATCTTCTGGTTCTGAGGACATTCAATTGACTCTAGAGATACCCACCACAACACATTAGAACTCACCTCCTGGTCATCCTGAGCACATTTCAGTGGACTTGAGAGTAACCGACTAACACAACTTTGTTAGACTTACCTTGGTCTAGGACATTCAATGTGACTCTAGAGTAACGACTACACTTAGACATTCATCCTTCTGTTTCTTAGACATTCAAATGTGACTCTAGGAGTAACGATAACCTTAATACCCGGTTCATGATTAATTGTGACTTAAAAACGAGCTACACATTTTAGATACTTCACCTTCGGTTCCTGAGACTTCTTCAATAGGACCTCTAAGTAACCATAAATCCATATGCACATTACCACCAGTTCTATAGACAGAATGTGCTAGACGACGATACCACTACATGACATCTGAGAATTCAATATGCTGCACTTCGCTAAGCACAATGACCCATCAAGTAAACACGACTAAACACTTATGAACTCATCCACTACTTTCTGTTTAGGACATTGAACATGCTTGACTCTAGTAGGACCACACTAACACGCTTAGAATTCACCTCTAGTGGTTCCTGAGAGCACTTAAATGTGACTCCTAAGTACTGACCTAAAAAACACCATTAGAATCTCACCTTCTGTTCTTGAGACATTGCTATGGACTCTAGAGTAACCGACTAAAACACATTAGAAAATTCACCTTCTGGTTCCTGAGACAAAACTTCAATGTACTCGAGAGTAACGACTAACAATTAGAAACCACCTTCGGATCTGTAGAACATTCAATGTGACTTAGGTAGTAACACGACTAACACATTAGAAATCCCTTCTGGTTCCGGAGACATTCACATGGTGACTCTGAGTGAACCGACTAACACATTCAAGAAACTTCACCTTTCTGGTCGTACTGGACATTCAAGTTGGGACTCTAGAGTAACCGACTAACACATTGAAACTCACCTTCTGGTTCCTGAGACATTCAATGTGACTCTAGAGCGTACCGAACTAACAACATAGAATCCTCACCTTCTGGGCTTCCGAAGACATTCAAATGTCCGACTCTAGAGTAAACGAACCTAACACATAGAATCTCACCTTCTGTTCCTGAGACATTCAATGTAACTCATAGAGTAAAAACACTACACACCCATTAGACTTACCTTCTGAGTTCTTGTAGACATTTCAATTTGGACTTCTAGAGTACACGACTAACCACATTAGAACTCAACTCTTCCTGGTTCTATACTAGACATCAATGTTGACTATCAGAGTAAACCATACTAAACAACATCTAATAATCACTTCTGTGATCCTCGAGACATACAATGTACATTCATAGAGTAACCGACAAACCACATTAGGATTCACCACTTCCGGTTCTGAGAATTCAATGAACACTGCCCCACCGAGACAACCAAACTAAACACATTAGGTAAATCACCTCTGGTTCCTTGAGACATCAATGATGACTCTAGAGTAAAAACCGACACACATTAGAACATACCTCTGAGATCCTCGAAGACATTTAATGTGAAACTCTAGAGTAACCGACGTACACAAGCTAACACACTACTCACCCTCCTCCCCCCTCTGGCTTCCTTTCACGCGCGACACCACCCTCAATCGGAACTATAACAGCCAGCCTAACCGACCCCACACAACCCACACCCTCCTACGAACCCTCCCTCCCCTCTGGTTATTTAAGACATTCATGTGTCATCTCGAGTCAACCCCAGCACTCCAACCACCACCCCTTCACAGCAACTCCACCTCTCCTCTCGGTCCTCCTCGAGACACCACCTCCTCAACAATAAGAAAATAAGTCAGACTCAGGAAAATAGGAAGAAAAGAAAGAAAACAACAAAAAAAAAAACAACACACACCTAAAACAAAAAAAAACAACCAAAAAAAAACAAAAAAAAAAAAAAAACAAAAAAAAAAAAAAAGAAAAAAACCCACACAAACCCCACCACCCACCCAACACCCCCACCCCCCCTCACCCAACCACCCCAAACAAAAAAAAAAAAAAAGAAAAAAAAAAAACACACCATCCAGCCACCTCCCCCCACCCCCCCACACACCCCCCCAACCCCCCCCCCACCCCCCCCCCCCCCCTCACCACCCCCCCCACCACCCCCAACCACCCCCTCCCACCCAACCTACCCCCTAGCTTCCTTCTCTCCCTTCTCTCTAATTGTTTTATATATTATTGATAAAGTACCAAAAGAGAGATAACATTACGAGTGATCTTATTAAAAATAGAAATTTTTTTATTTATTTTCTTGGGAACTGGGTTGTTACATGATTGTTTTCTTTATTATTATTTTGACTATTTGAATTTATATTTGTCAATCAGGTTTTTTTTATTTTTAGTTTATATCTGTTTATGATGGAGTCTTCTAATTCAGATAATTTGTAATTATATTAGTTATTTTTTTTTAATATTATTATATTAATTTGTATGATATTATTATCTATTATATGTCATTTATTGTATTATGTATCCATGATGATTTTATATTTTATATCTATATGGTCTTGTTTTCTTTCTGATATACCAATTACTTCATCCATCAATACGTGTTATTAAGTTGAAGTTGATTTTGAGGGTAGAAATTCATAGCGTACTGTTGTAGTGATATGATTTCATATCAGTACAGTACAGTATAGTATAGTACAGTACAGTATAGTATAGTATAGTACAGTATAGTATAGTACAGTACAGTATAGTATAGTACAGTACAGTATAGTATAGTATAGTACAGCACAGTATAGTATAGTACAGTATAGTACAGTACAGTATAGTATAGTATAGTATAGTATAGTATAGTACAGTACAGTACAGTATAGTATAGTACAGTATAGTATAGTACAGTATAGTATAGTATAGTACAGTACAGTATAGTATAGTATAGTATAGTACAGTATAGTATAGTATAGTATAGTACAGTATAGTATAGTATAATATAGTATAGTATAGTATAGTATAGTACAGTATAGTATAGTATAGTACAGTACAGTATAGTATAGTATAGTACAGTATAGTATAGTATAGTATAGTATAGTATAGTATAGTATAGTACAGTACAGTATAGTATAGTATAGTACAGTATAGTATAGTATAGTACAGTACAGTATAGTATAGTACAATACAGTATAGTACAGTACAGTATAGTCTAGTATAGTACAGTA
>JAACNH010001882.1:28709-53425 GCA_019447015.1 Hymenochirus boettgeri
GTACAGTATAGTATTGTTCAGTATAGTATAGTATAGTACAGTATAGTATAGTACATTATAGTACAGTATAGTACAGTACAGTATAGTATAGTACAGTATAGTACAGTATAGCACAGTACAGTATAGTACAGTACAGTATAGTACAGTACAGTACAGTACAGTATAGTATAGTACAGTACAGTATAGTACAGTATAGTATAGTACAGTATAGTATAGTTCAGTATAGTATAGAACAGTATAGTATAGTACAGTATAGTACAGTATTTTATAGTACAGTATAGTATAGTACAGTACAGTATAGTACAGTATAGTATAGTATAGTTCAGTATAGTATAGTATAGTATAGTACAGTATAGTATAGTACAGTATAGTATAGTACAGTATAGTACAGTATAGTATAGTACAGTACAGTACAGTATAGTATAGTATAGTACAGTATAGTATAGTACAGTATAGTATAGTATAGTATAGTACAGTATAGTACAGTATAGTATAGTACAGTATAGTATAGTACAGTATAGTATAGTACAGTATAGTACAGTATAGTATAGTATAGTACAGTATAGTATAGTATAGTATAGTATAGTATAGTACACTATAGTATAGTATAGTATAGTATAGTATAGTACAGTATAGTATAGTACAGTATAGTACAGTACAGTATAGTATAGTATAGTATAGTACAGTATAGTATAGTATAGTACAGTACAGTATAGTACAGTATAGTATAGTATAGTACAGTACAGTACAGTACAGTATAGTACAGTATAGTATAGTACAGTACAGTATAGTACAGTATAGTATAGTATAGTATAGTACAGTATAGTACAGTATAGTATAGTACAGTACAGTATAGTACAGTATAGTATAGTATAGTACAGTACAGTATAGTACAGTATAGTATAGTACAGTACAGTATAGTATAGTATAGTATAGTATAGTATAGTATAGTATAGTACAGTATAGTACAGTACAGTATAGTATAGTATAGTACAGTATAGTATAGTACAGTATAGTATAGTACAGGATAGTACAGTATAGTATAGTATTGGAGGTTGAATAAAGACATACGTCCATCCAGTCCAACCCATCTAGCAATATCCTCATTTCCTGCCTAACTGTTAGTATAGTACAGTACAGTACAGTATAGTATAGTATAGTATAGTATAGTATAGTATAGTATAGTACAGTATAGTATAGTACAGTATAGTATAGTATAGTATAGTATAGTACAGTATAGTATAGTACAGTATTGTATAGTAGAGGATAGTACAGTATAGTATAGTACAGTATAGTATAGTACAGTATAGTACAGTACAGTATAGTACAGTACAGTACAGTATAGTATAGTACAGTATAGTATAGTACAGTATAGTATAGTACAGTATAGTATAGTACAGTATAGTATAGTATAGTATAGTATAGTACAGTATAGTATAGTACAGTATAGTATAGTACAGGATAGTACAGTATAGTATAGTACAGTATTTGAGGTTGAATAAAGACATACGTCCATCCAGTCCAACCCATCTAGCAATATCCTCATTTCCTGCCTAACTGTTAGTATAGTATAGTACAGTACAGTATAGTATAGTATAGTATAGTATAGTACAGTATAGTATAGTACAGTATAGTATAGTATAGTACAGTATAGTATAGTACAGTACAGTATAGTACAGTACAGTACAGTATAGTATAGTATAGTATTTGAGGTTGAATAAAGACATACGTCCATCCAGTCCAACCCATCTAGCAATATCCTCATTTCCTGCCTAACTGTTGATCCAGAGGAAGGCAAAAAAAAACCCACCAAATTTTTGAGACCCAGAAGAAGGAAGGCGGGACTTCGCATGTAGGTTTGGTTAGTACAGAGTCGATACGAAGGTGCAAGCGGAGGTAAGTGAGAAGATTGAATCCCAACCATTGTCTGGAGCAGGAACAGCATGTATGGGGCTGCAGATAGAGATGGAGGTGATAAGCACATTAACTATCTACAGGAGCGGTAAAGTATGAACCCAGTAACTGAGGATCTATACTCTTTACTAACAATACTATAACCCAATGTATTGGAAATTCCTTATTCACACGCTACATACATGAACCCCGTATTGCTTGCTGCTATACTACTACAGTCTTATCTAACCATATTACCTGGTATATGTCCTTACCCTGACCCAGGTGGAAGAGGGTTGAACGGAAGGGCACAAAACCCTTTTGGCTATTGAACTAATATCTGACTGATTGGATCTACCTGGCCGTACTGTCTCTGTGTCTTTACTGGGGACGGACAGTTCATTGATGTTTTATCACCGTATTGGTATCATTACTATCGTGTGTATTGGAAGGAGGTGTGTCTAACTGACTAATAAACAATGATTTTAAGGTGGAATTTTCCAATACTCCATTTCAGTATAAATGATATCTATGTCTATATACTACTCACTTACCCATTTATTTATACTATTTCCAGTGCCTCCCCATGGGAGATTACTGGGTTCTCTATAGCCTCTATGGTAGATTTGTATGATGTATATGTATGTGTGAATGTATCAATGGGCTGGGTGTATTGAACATTAGGTGTGAATGTTACACAATCTACTCATATTTACTGGGTATTAGGGAGAAGGAGAGAAGATCATGTAGAGGACTAGGTCCAGGTATGGAGAGGTATAAAGTCTAGTTAGAACGTGAATGGGTGGGCTGGGTGTAGTTGAAACATTAGTAGGTGTGAAGTGTTACACATCTTCCATATTTACTGGTATTAGGAGAAGGAGAGAGATCATATGTGAGGAGGACTAGGTCCAGTATGGAGAGGTATAAAGTCTAGTTAAAATGTGAATGGTGGGCTGGGTGTATTAAGCATTAGGTGTAATGTTACACAATCTACTCATTACTTTATACTGGGTATTAGAGGAAGGAGAGAAGATCATGTAGAGCTAGGTCCAGGTTGGAGATATAAAAGTCTAGTTAGAATGTGATGGGTGGGCTGGGTGTATTAGACATTAGAGTGTGATGTTACACAATCTACTTCTATAACTTATATTACTGGGTATTATTGGAGATAGGAGAAGGAGAAAGATCATGTAGAGACTAGGTTCCAGGTATGGGAGATATAAAGTCTAGTTAGATGTGAATGGGTGATGGCTGGGTGTATTGAACATTAGGTGTGAATGTTTGACACATCTACTCATATTTATTACATGGGTATTAGGGAGAAAGGAGAGAAGATCTTAAGAGGACTAGGTCCAGGTATTGAGAGATATAAAGTCTATTAGAAGTGAATGGGGTGGGCTGGGTGTATTGAACATTAGGGTGAATGTTACACAATCTACTCATATTTACTGGGTATGGGAGAAGGAGAGAAGATCATGTAGAGGACTAGGTCCAGGTATGGAGAGGTAATAAAGTCTAGTTAGAATGTGAATGGGTGGGCTGGGTGTATTGAACATTAGTGTGAATGTTACAACAACATCTACTCATATTTACTGGGTATTAGGGAGAAGGAAGATCATGTAGAGGACTAGGTCCAGTATGGAGAGTATAAAGTCTAGTTAGAACGTGAATGGGTGGGCTGGGTGTATTGAACATTAGGTTGTGAATGTTACACAATCAATCTACTCATATTTACTGGGTATTAGGAGAAGGAGAGAAATCATGTAGAGACTAGGTCCAGGTATGGAGGTATAAAGTCTAGTTAGAATGTGATGGGATGGGTCTGGGTGTTATGAACATTAGTGTGAATGTTACACAATCTACCTATCATAGTTACTGGTATTAGGGAGAAGGAGAAGAGATCATGTAGAGGACTAGGTCCAGGTATGGAGAGTATAAAAGTCTAGTTAGAATGTGAATGGGTGGGCTGGGTGTATTGAACATTAGGTTGTGAATGTTACACAATCTACTCATATTTACTGGGTATTACTGGGAGAAGGAAGAGAGATCATGTAGAGGACTAGGTCCAGGTATTGAGAGTATAAAGTCTAGTTAGAAGTGAATGGGTGGGCTGGGTATTGAACATAGGTGTGAATGTTACACAATCTACTCATATACTGGTATTAGGGAGAAGAGAGAAGATCATGTAGAAGGACTAGGTCCAGGTATGAAGAGGTATAAAGTCTAGTGAATGGTGAATGGGTGGGCTTGGTGTATTGAACATTAGGTGTAATGTTACACAATCTACTCATATTTACTGGTTGTACTGTATTAGGGAGAAGGAGAGAAGATCATGTAGAGGACTAGGTCCAGTATGGAGATATAAAGTCTAGTTAAAGACGTGAATGGGTGGGCTGGGTGTATTGAACATTAGGTGTGAATGTTACAGCAATCTACTCATATTTTACTGGGTATTAGGGGAAGGAGAGAAGAGTCATGTAGAGGACTAGGTCCAGGTATGGAGAGATATAAAGTCTATTAGAAAGTGAATGGGTGGGCTGGGTGTATTGACATTAGGTGTGAATGTTAACACAACATCTACTCATATTTACTGGTATTAGGGAGAAGGAGAGAAGATCATGTAGAGGACTAGGTCGCATGTTAGGAGATATAAAGTCTAGTAGAACGTGAATGGGTGGGCTGGGTGTATTGAACATTAGGTGTGAATGTTACACAATCTACTCATATTTACTGGTATTAGGGAGAAGGGAGAGAAGATCATGTAGAGGACTATGGTCCCAGGTATGGAGAAGGTATATAAGTCTAGTTGATGTGAATGGGTGGGCTGGGTGTATTGAGACATTAGTGTGAATGTTACACATCACTACCATTTTACTGGGTATTAGGGAGAAGGAGAGAAGATCATGTAGAGGACTAGGTCCAGGTATGGAGAGATATAAAGTCTAGTTAGAACGTGAATGGGTGGGGCTGGGTGTATTGAACATTAGGTGTGAATGTTACACAATCTACTCATATTTACTGGGTATAGGGAGAGAGAGAGAAGATCATGTAGAGGACTAGGTCCAGGTATGGAGAGGTATAAAGTCTATTTAGAATGTGAATTGGGTGGCTGGTGTATTGAACATTAGGTGTGAATGTTACACAATCTACTCATATTTCTAGGATTAGGGAGAAGGAGAGAAGATCATGTAGAGGAACTAGTCGCGATGGTAGGAGGATATAAAGTCTAGTTAGAAGTGAATGAGATGGGTGGGCTGGTTGTATTGAACATTAGGTGTGAATGTTACACCATCTACTCAATATTTACTGGGTATTAGGAGAAAGGAGAGAAGATCATGTAGAGGACTAGGTCCAGGTATGGAGAGATAAAGTCTAGTTAGAACGTGAATGGTGGGCTGGGTGTATTGAACATTAGGTGTGAATGTTACACCAATCTACTCATATTGTACATGGGTATCTAGGGAGAAGGAGAGAAGATCATGTAGAGGACTAGGTCCAGGTATGGAAGTATAGTAAGAGTATAGTCTATTAAACGTGAATGGGATGGGCTGGGTGTATGAACATTAGTGTGTAATGTTACACCAATCTACTCATATTTACTGGGTATAGGGAAAGAAGAGAAGATCATGTAGAGGACTAGGTCCAGTATGGAGGAGGTATAAATCAAAGCTATGTTAGAATCTGAATGGGTGGGCTGGGTGTATTGAACATTAGGTGTGAATGTTATACACAATCTACTCATATTTATCTGGGTAGTTAGGGAAGGCGAGAGAGAGACATGTAGGACTAGGTCCATGTATGGAGAGTATATAAAGTCTAGTTGAACGTGAATGGTGGGCTGGGTGTATTTGAACATTATTGTGAATGTTACAACACAATCTACTCATATTTACTGGGTATTAGGGAGAGGAGAGAAATCATTGTAGAGACTAGGTCCATGGTATGGAGAGGTATAAGCTATTTAGAATCGGAATGGTGGGCTGGGTGTATTGAACATTAGGTGTGAATGTTACACAATCTACTCATATTTACTCTGGGTAGGAGGAGAAGAGAAGATCATGTAGAGGACTAGGTCCAGTATGGAAGAGTATAAATCTAGTTAGAACGTGAATGGGTGGGGCTGGGTGTATTGAACATTAGGTGTGAATGTTACACAATCTACTCATATTTACTGGGTATTGCAGGAGAAGGAGAGAAGATCATGTAGAGGACTAGGTCCAGGTAATGGAGATATTAAAGTCTAGTTAGAAAGTGAATGGTGGGCTGGGTGTATTGAACATTAGGTGTGAATGTTACACAACTCTACTCATATTTACTGGGTAGTGGAGAAGGAAGAAGATCATGTAGAGGACTAGGTCCAGGTATGGAGTAGATATAAAGTCTAGTTAGAACGTGAATGGTGGGGCGTGGTGTATTGAACATTAGGTGTGAATGTTACACAATCTACTCATATTTACGGGGTATTAGGAGAAGAGAGAAGATCATGTAGAGGACTAGGTCCAGGTATGGAGAGGTATAAAGTCTAGTTAGAACGTGATGGATGGGGCTGGGTGTATTGAACATTAGGTGTGAATGTTCCACAATCTACTCATATTTACTGGGTATTAAGGGAGAAGGAGAGAAGATCATGTAAGGCTAGGTCCAGGTATGGAGAGGTATATAAAGTCTAGTTAGAATGTGAATGGTGGGGGCTGGTGTATTGAACATTGGTGTGAATGTTACAACAATCTATCATATTTACTGGGTATTAGGGAGAAGGAGAGAAGATCATTTAGAGGACTAGGTCCTTGGAGAGATATAAAGTCTAGTTAGAACGTGAATGGTGGTGGCTGGGTGTATTGAACATTAGTGTGAATGTTACACAATCTCTCATATTTACTGGGTATTAGGGAGAAGGAGAGAAAGATCATGTAGAGGACTAGGTCCAGGTATGGAGAGTATAAAGTCTAGTTAGAACGTGAATGGGTGGGCTGGTGTTATTGAACATTAGGTGTGAATTACAACAATCTACTCATATTTATCTGGTGTCAGGGAGAAGGATAGTCTATGTAGATGTTCTTGTCCAGTTAGTAAATGTTGAATGGGTGGGGCTGGGTGTATTGAACATTAGGTGTGAAATGTTAGCACAATCTACTCATATTTACTGGGTAATAGGGAGAAGGAGAAGAAGATCATGTAGAGGACTAGGTCCAGGTATGAGAGGTATAAAGTCTAGTTAGAACGTGAATGGTGGGCTGGGTGTAGGATTGAACATAGGTAGTGTGAATGTTACACAATCTACTCCTATTTACGGATTTACTGGGTAGGGAGAAGGAGAAAGATCATGGTAGAGGACTAGGTCCAGGTATGGAGAGGTATAAAGTCTAGTAAACGTGAATGGGTGGGCTGGGTGTATTGAACATTAGGTGTGATGATCAGTACACAATCTACTCATATTTACTGGAGTATTGGGAGAAGGAGAGAAGATCATGTAAGGACTAGGTCCAGGTATGGAGAGATATAAAGTCTAGTTAGAACACTGAATGGGTGGGCTGGGTGTATTGAACATTAGGTGTGAATGTTACAACATCTACTCATATTTACTGGGTATTAGGGGAAGGAGAGTAAGATCTATGTAGAGGAAACTGGGTCCGGTGTGGGGAGATAATCAAGTCTGTTAGACGTGACAATGGATGGGCTGGGTGTAATTGAAACATTAGTGTGAAGTGTTACACAATCTATCTCATATTATTACTGGTATTAGGGAGAAGGAGAGAAGATCATGTAGAGGAATATAGGTCCAGGAAGGAGAGAATATAAAGTCTAGTTAAGAACGTGAATGGTGGGCTGGGTGTATTCCATTAGGTGTGAATGTTACACATCTACTCATATTTACTGGGTATTAGGGAAGAAAGAAGAAGAAGATCATGTAGAGGACTAGGCCCATGTATGGAGAGTATATAAAGTCTAGTTAGAACGTGAATGATGGGCTGGGTGTATTGAACATTAGTGTGAATGTTACACAATCTACTCATATTTACTGGAGGTATTATGTAGGGAGAAGGAGAAGATCATATGTAGAGGACATAGGTCCAGGTATGGAGAGGTATAAAAGTCTAGTTAAGACGTGAAGATGGGCTGGGGTATTGAACATTAGGTGTGAATGTATACATACACATCTACTCATATTTACTGGGTATTAGGGAGAAGGAGTAGAAGATCATGTAGAGGACTAGGTCCAGGTATGGAGAGGTATAAAGTCTAGTTAGAATGTGAATGGGTGGGCTGGGTGTATTGAACATTAGGTGTGAATGTTACACAATCTACTCATATTTACTGGGTAGCAGGGAGAAGAGAGAAGATCATGTAGAGGACTAGTCCAGGTATGGAGTAGATATAAAAGTCTAGTTAGAACGTGAATGGTGGGCTGGTGTGTATTAACATTAGGTGTAAAGTTACACAATCTATCTCATATTTACTGGGTAGCAGGAGAAGGAGAGAGATCTGTAGAGGACTAGGTCCATTTATTGGAGAGGTATAAAGTCTACTTAGAACTGGAATGGTGGGGCTGGGTGTATTGAACATTAGGTGTGAATGTTCCACAACATCCTCATATTTACTGGGTATTGAGGGAGAAAGGAAGAGAAAGATCATGTAGAGGACTAGTCCAGTATGGAGAGATAATAAAGTCTAGTTAGAATGTGAATGGGTGGGGGCGGTGTATTGAAACATTAGGTGGTGAATGTTACACATCTAATCTACTCAATTTACTGGGTATAGGGAGAAGGAGAAAGATCATGTAGAGGACTAGTCCAGGTATGGAGAGATATAAAGTCTAGTTAGAATGTGAATGGAGTGGGCTGGGTGTATTGAACATTAGGTGTGAATGTATACACAATCTACTCATATTTACTGGTATTAGAGGAGAAAGGAGAAGATCATGGTAAGGACTAGGTCCATGTATGGAGAGATATAAAGTCTATTAAACGTGAATGGTGGGGGCTGGTGTATTGAACATTAGGTGTGAATGTTACAACAATCTACTCATATTTACTGGGTATTGGGAGAGGAAGAAGATCATGTAGAGGACTAGGTCCAGGTATGAGAGGTATAAAGTCTAATTAGAACGTGAATGTGTGGCGGGTGTATTGAATCCTTAGTGTGAATGTTACACAATCTACTCATATTTACTGGGTATTAAGGAGAAGGAGAGAAGATCATGTAGAGGACTAGGTCCAGTGTATGGAGAGATATAAAGTCTAGTTAGAACGTGAATGGGTGGGCTGGGTGTATTGAACATTAGGTGTGAATGTTACACAATCTACTCATATTTACTGGGAGCAGGAGAAGGCGAGAAGATCACTGTAGAGGACTGCGTCAGGATGGGAGAGTATAAGTCTAGTTAGAACGTGAAGGTGGGCTGGGTGTATTGACATTAGGTGTGAATGTACACAATCTACTCATATTTACTGGGTATTAGGGAAAGGAGAGAAGATCTGTAGAGGACTAGGTCCAGGTATGGAGAGGTATAAAGTCTAGTTAGAATGTGAATGGGTGGGCTGGGTGTATTGAACATTAGGTGTGAATGTTACACAATCTACTCATATTTACTGGGTTAGCAGGAGAAGGAGAGAAGACCATGTAGGGGACTAGGTCCAGGTAATGGAGAGATATAAGTCTAGTTAGAACGTGAATGGGTGGGCTGGGTGTATTGAACATTAGGTGTGAATGTTACACAATCTACTCATATTTACTGGGTATTAGGGAGAAGGAGAGAAAGATCATGTAGGGACTAGGTCCAGGTATGGAGAGATATAAAAGTCTAGTTAGAATGTGAATGGTGGGTGGGCTGGTGTATTGAACCTTAGGTGTAAATTTTACACAATCTACCATATTTACTGGTATGAGAAGGAAGAAGATCATGTAGAGGACTAGGTCCAGGTATGGAGAGGTATAAAGTCTAGTTAGAATGTGAATGGTGGGCTGGGTGTATTGAACTTAGTTGTGAATGTTACCAATCACTCATATTTACTGGGTATTAGGGAGAAGGAGAGAAGATCATGTAAGGACTAGGTCCAGTAGGAGAATATAAAGTCTAGTTAGAATGTAATGGGTGGGCTGGGTGTATTGAACATTGTTGTGAATGTTACACAATCTACTCATATTTACTGGTAGAGGGAGAAGGAGAGAAAGATCATGTAGAGGACTAGGTCCAGGTATGGAGATATAAAGTCTAGTTAGACGTGAATGGTGTGCTGGGTGTATTGAACTTAGGTGTGAATGTTACACAACTACTCATATTTACTGGGTATTAGGGAGAGGAAGAAAGATCATGTAGAGGACTATGTCCAGGTATGGAGAGGATAAAGTCTAGTTAGAAGTGAATGGGTGGGCTGGTTGTATTGAACATTAGGTGTGAATGTTACACAATCTACTCATATTTACTGGGTATTAGGGAAGGAGAGAAGATCATGTAGAGGACTAGGTCCAGGTATGGAGAGGTATAAAGTCAGTTAGAATGTGAATGGGTGGCTGTGTATTGAACATTAGGGTGAATGTTACACAATCTACTCATATTTACTGGGTATTAGGAGAAGGAGAGAAGATCATGAGAGGACTAGGTCCGTGATGGAGAGATATAAAGTCTAGTTAGAAGTGAATGGGTGGCTGGGTGTATTGAACATAGGTGTGAATGTTACACAATCTACTCATATTTACTGGGTATTAGGAGAAGGAGAGAAGATCATGTAGAGGACTAGGTCCAGGTATGGAGAGGTATAAGTCTAGTTAGAACGTGAATGGGTGGGCTGGGTGTATGTGAACATTAGGTGGGAATGTTACACAATCTACTCATATTTACGGGGTATTGGAGAAGGAGGAAGATCAGGTAGAGAACTAGGTCCAGGTATGGAGAGGTATAAGTCTAGTTAAATGTGAATGGGTGGGCTGGGTGTATTGAACATTAGGTGTGAATGTTACACATCTACTCATATTTACTGGGTATTAGGAGAAGGAGAGAAGATCATGTAAGACTAGGTCCAGTATGAGAGATATAAAGTCTAGTTAGAACGTGAATGGGTGGGCTGGGTGTATTGAACATTAGGTGTGAATGTTACACATCTACTCATATTTACTGGGTTTAGGAGAAGGAGAGAATCATGTAGAGGACTAGGTCCGTATGGAGAGATATAAAGTCTAGTTAGAACGTGAATGGGTGGGTGGGTGTATTGAACATTAGGTGTATGTTACACATCTACTCATATTTACTGGGTAGAGGGAGAAGGAGAGAAGATCATGTAGAGGACTAGTTCCAGTGTGAGAGTATAAAGTCTAGTTAGAATGTGAATGGGTGGGCTGGGTGTATTGAACATTAGTTGTGAATGTTACACAATCTACTCATATTTACTGGGTATTAGGGAGAAGGAGAGAAGATCATGTAGAGGACTAGGTCCAGGTATGGAGAGATAAATTCTAGTTAGAACGTGAATGGGTGGGCTGGGTGTATTGACATTAGGTGTGAATGTTACACAATCTACTCATATTTACTGGGTATTAGGGAGAGGAGGAAGATCATGTAGAGGACTAGGTCCAGTATGGAGAGATATAAAGTCTAGTTAGAACGTGAATGGTGGGCTGGGTGTATTGAACATTAGGTGTGAATGTTTACACAATCTACTCATATTTACTGGTATTAGGGAGAGAGAGAGAATCATGTAGAGGACTAGGTCCAGGATGGAGAGATAAAAGTCTTTAGAAGAACGTGAATGGTGGGCTGGTGTATTGATTAGGTGTGAATGTTACACATCTACTCATATTTACTGGGTATTAGGAGAAGGAAGAAGATCATGTAGAGGACTAGGTCCAGGTATGGAGAGTATAAAGTCTAGTTAGAACGTGAATGGTGGGCTGGTGATTGAACATTAGGTGTGAATGTTACACAATCTACTCATATTTACTGGGTATTAGGGAGAAGGAGAGAAGATCATGTAGAGGACTAGGTCCAGGTATGGAGAGGTATAAAGTCTAGTTAGAACGTGAATGGTGGGCTGGGTGTATTGAACATTAGGTGTGAATGTTACACAATCTACTCATATTTACTGGGTATTAGGGGAGAAGGAGAGAAGATCATGTAGAGGACAGGTCCAGGTATGGAGAGTATAAAGTCTATTTAGAATGTGAATGGGTGGGCTGGTGTATTGAACTTAGGTGTGAATGTCACAATCTACCATATTTCTGGGTGAGGAGAAGGAGAGAAGTCATGTAGAGGACTAGGTCCAGGTATGGAGAGTATAAAGTCTAGTTAGAACGTGAAGGGGTGGGCTGGGTGTTGAACATTAGGTGTGAATGTTACACATCTACCACATATTTACTGGGTAAGGGAGAAGGAGAGAAGATCATGTAGAGGACTAGGTCCATTTATGGAGAGATATAAAGTCTATTAGAACGTGAATGGTGGGCTGGGTGTATTGAACATTAGGTGTGAATGTTACACAATCTACTCATATTTACTGGGTATTAGGGAGAAGGAGAGAAGATCATGCAGAGGACTAGGTCCAGGTATGGAGAGTATAAAGTCTAGTTAGAACGTGAATGGGTGGGCTGGGTGTATTGACATTAGGTGTGAATGTTACACAATCTACTCATATTTACTGGGTATTAGGGAGAAGGAGAGAAGATCATGTAGAGGACTAGGTCCAGGTATGGAGAGGTATAAAGTCTAGTTAGAACGTGAATGGGTGGGCTGGGTGTATTGAACATTAGGTGTCAATGTTACACAATCTACTCATATTTACTGGGTAGAGAGAAGGGAGAAGATCATGTAGAGGACTAGGTCCAGGTATGGAGAGGTATAAAGTCTAGTAAGAACTGTGAATGGGTGGGCTGGGTGTATTGAACATTAGGTGTGAATGTTACACAATCTACTCATATTTACTGGGTATTAGGGAGAAGGAGAAGATCATGTAGAGACTAGGTCCAGGTATGGAGAGATATAAAGTCTAGTTAGAACGTGAATGGGTGGGCTGGGTGTATTGAACATTAGGTGTGAATGTTACACAATCTACTCATATTTACTGGGTATTAGGAGAAGGAGAGAAGATCATGTAGAGGACTAGGTCCAGGTATGGAGAGATATAAAGTCTAGTTAGAACGTGAATGGATGGGCTGGGTGTATTGAACATTAGGTGTGAATGTTACACAATCTACTCATATTTACTGGTTAGGAGAAGGAAGAAGATCATGTAGGACTAGGTCCAGGATGGAGAGATATAAAGTCTAGTTAGAACGTGAATGGTGGGCTGGTGTGTATTGAACATTAGTGTTGAATGTTACACAATCTACTCATATTTACTGGGTATTAGGGAGAAGAGAGAAGATCATGTAGAGGACTAGGTCCAGGTATGGAGAGATATAAGTCTAGTTAGAACGTGAATGGGTGGGCTGGTTGTATTGAACATTAGGTGTGAATGTTACACAATCTACTCATATTTACTGGGTATTAGGGAGAAGGAGAGAAGATCATGTAGAGGACTAGGTCCAGGTATGGAGAGGTATAAAGTCTAGTTAGAACTGTGAATGGGTGGGCTGGGTGTATTGAACATTAGGTGTGAATGTTACACAATCTACTCATATTTACTGGGTATTAGGGAGAAGGAGAGAAGATCATGTAGAGGACTAGGTCCAGGTATGGAGAGGTATAAAGTCTAGTTAGAACGTGAATGGGTGGGCTGGGTGTATTGAACATTAGGTGTGAATGTTACACAATCTACTCATATTTACTGGGTAGCAGGGAGAAGGAGAGAAGATCATGTAGAGGACTAGGTCCGGTATGGAGAGATATAAAGTCTAGTAGAACGTGAATGGGTGGGCTGGGTGTATTGAACTTAGTGTGAATGTTACACAATCTACTCATATTTACTGGGTATAGGGAGAAGGAGAGAAGATCATGTAGGACTAGGTCCAGGTTGAGAGAGGTATAAAGTCTATTAGAACTGTGAATGTGGGCTGTGTATTGAACATTAGGTGTGAATGTTACACAATCTCCTCATATTTATGGGTATTAGGGAGAAGAGAGAAGATCATGTAGAGGACTAGTCCAGGTATGGAGAGATATAAAGTCTAGTAGAATGTGAATGGGGGTGGCTGGGTGTATTGAACATTAGGTGGGAATGTTACACAATCTACTCATATTTACTGGGTATTAGGGAGAAGGAGAGAAGATCATGTAGAGGACTAGGTCCTATGGAGAGTATAAAGTCTATTAGAACGTGATGGTGGGCTGGGTGTATTGAACATTAGGTGTGAATGTTACACAATCTACTCATATTTACTGGGTATTAGGGAGAAGGAGAGAAGATCATGTAGAGGACTAGGTCCAGGTATGGAGAGGTATAAAGTCTAGTTAGAATGTGAATGGGTGGGCTGGGTGTATTGAACATTAGTGTGAATGTTCCACAATCTACTCATATTTACTGGGTATTAGGGAGAAGGAGAGAAGATCATGTAGAGGACTAGGTCCAGGTATGGAGAGGTATAAAGTCTAGTTAGAACGTGAATGTGGGCTGGGTGTATTGAACATTAGGTGTGAATGTTACACAATCTACCTATTTACTGGGTATTAGGGAGAAGGAGAGAAGATCATGCAGAGGACTAGGTCCAGGTATGGAGAGATATAAAGTCTAGTTAGAACGTGAATGGGTGGGCTGGGTGTATTGAACATTAGGTGTGAATGTTACACAATCTCCCATATTCTTGGGTAGAGGGAGAGAGAAGATCATGTAGAGGACTAGGTCCAGGTATGGAAGGTATAAAGTCTAGTTAGAATGTGAATGGGTGGGCTGGGTGTATTGAACATTAGGTGTGAATGTTACACCAATCTACTCATATTTACTGGGTATTAGGGAGAAGGAGAGAAGATCATGTAGAGGACGAGTCCAGGTATGGAGAGATATAAGTCTAGTTAGAAGTGATGGTGGGCTGGGTGTATTGAACATTAGGTGTGAATGTTACACAATCTACTCATATTTACTGGGTAGCAGGGAGAAGGAGAGAGATCATGTAGAGGACTAGGTCCAGGTATGGAGAGGTATAAAGTCTAGTTAGAAGTGAATGGGTGGGCTGGTTGTATTGAACATTAGGTGTGAATGTTACACAATCTACTCATATTTACTGGGTATTAGGGAGAAGGAAGAAGATCATGTAGAGGACTAGGTCCAGGTATGGAGAGATATAAAGTCTAGTAGAACGTGAATGGGTGGGCTGGGTGTATTGAACATTAGGTGTGAATGTTACACAATCTACTCATATTTACTGGGTATTAGGGAGGAAGGAGAGAAGATCATGTAGAGGACTAGGTCCAGGTATGGAGAGGTATAAAGTCTAGTTAGAATGTGAATGGGTGGGCTGGGTGTATTGAACATTAGGTGTGAATGTTACACAAATTACTCATATGATTTATCTAAAAGGAGAGTTGTAAAGATTCACACGTAGGGGTCACACTATGAAGTATGAGCATCTGGTTTACTTACTTTGGAGAAGACTGATATGGCGTTCCATCCACCCATTTCCAGTCCCCATCTGTATCTGTCAGGCCAATCCAGGTGTACTGGGCCTTGGATATCCCAAATACAAAGTCCTGAAAGACAAAAGGGTTGAAAGCCGAGCACACACACGTCCTACACTACAAACTGGGAAGCCCAACTTTCTGGGCTCACCTGTTCCTCTTCACTGTTGATTACGACCAAGTGAGAGTTCAAAATCTTACAATGGTTCTGGGATTCACTCCAGCTTTTCCCAGCCTTGGAGACATAATAACAGCTGAGTTTGAACTGGTGCCAGTTGTCCGGGCAGAGAGGTTCCTGGCTGCCTGGAAAGAGAAATGCAATTTAGAGGACCCATTCATTTCTATTAATAAATATACAAGGAACGTGGAGAGTTGAATGACTAGGGAACAGTGACGGTCTATATATATATATGTGGGTAAGGTCCATATGTAGATTATCATTCTGCAGTGACGGTCTATATATATATATGTGGGTAAGGTCCATATGTAGATTATCATTCTGCAGTGATGGTCTATATATATATGTGGGTAAGGTCCATATGTAGATTATCATTCTGCAGTGAGGTCTATATATATAGTGGGTAAGGTCCACATGTAGATTATCATTCTGCAGTGATGGTCTATATATATGTGGGTAAGGTCCATATGTAGATTATCATTCTGCAGTGAGTCTATATATAATGTGGGTAAGGTCCATATGTAGATATCATTCTGCAGATGATGTCTATATATTATGTGTGTAAGGTCCATATGTAGATTATCATTCTGCAGTGAGGGTCTAATTTTTATGGTGGGTAAGGTCCATATGTAGATTATCATTCTGCAGTGATGGTCTTATATTGTGGGTAAGGTCCATATGTAGATTACATTCTGCAGTGACGGTCTATATATATGTGGGTAAGGTCCATATGTAGATTATCATTCTGCAGTGAGGTCTATATATATATATATGTGGGTAAGGTCCATATGTAGATTATCATTCTGCAGTGATGGTCTATATATATATGTGGGTAAGGTCCATATGTAGATTATCATTCTGCAGTGAAGGTCTATATATATGTGTGGGTAAGGTCCATAATGAGTTATCATTCTGCATGACGGTCTATATATCATGTGGGTAAGGTCCATATGTACGATTATCATTCTGCATGTGGTCTATAGTATATATGTGGGTAAGGTCCATATGTAGATTATCATTCTGCAGTGTGGTCTATATATAATTGGTGGGGTAAGGTCCATATAGTAGAATATCATTCTGCATGAGGCTATATATTATGTGGGTAGGTCGATGTAGATTATCATTCTGCAGTGATGGTCTATATCTATATGTGGTAAGGCCCATATTAGATTATCATTCTGCAGTGATGGTCTATATATATTATGGTGGTCAGGTCATATGTAGATTTATTCTGCATGAGGCCTAATATATATGGTGGGTAATGTCCCTATGTTATTGACATTCTGCAGTGGATGGTCTATAATATATGTGGGTAAGGGTCCATAGGTACGATGGCTCTCATTCTTCATGATGTGGTCGTATTCATATAGGTGGTGGGGTAAGGTCCATATGTAGATTATCCTTCTGCAGTGATGGTCTATATATATATGTGGGTAAGTCCATATGTAGATATCATTCTGCATGAATGGTCTAGATATATATTGGGTAAGGTCCATCGTCGTAGATCTATTCTGCAGTGATGGTCAATATCATATATGTGGTTAAGGTCCTAATAGATTATCATTCTGCAGTGATGGTCCTATGTATATAGTTGTGGGGTAGGTCCATTGTAGATTATCATTCTGGAGTTATGGTCTATATATATAATGTGGGTAAGGTCCATATTTAATTATGCATTCTCGTGATGGTCTATATAGTATATGTGGGTAAGGTCCATAGGTAATTATCATTCTGCATTGAGTGGTTCTATATATATATATGTGTGTAAGGTCCATATGTAGATTATCTAGTCTGCAGTGAGGTCTTTATATAAGTGGTGGTCAGGTCGACATGGTATCGATTATCATTCTGCAGTGAGTCCTATATTATATGTGGGTAATGTCCATATGTGATTATCATTCCGCAGTGAGGGTCTATAATATTATTGGGTAAGGTCCCATATGTAGATTATCACTTCTGCGTAGGTCTACTATATATATGTGGGTACGGTCGATATGTAGATTGACATTCTGCATGAGTCTATATATATAGTAGTGGTAGGTCCATATGTAGATATCATCTGCAGTGACGGTCTATTATTATTGTTGGGTAAAGGTCCATAAGTAGAGTTAATCATCTTGCAGTGAATCTATTTGTGGGCTGATATATATTGCATTGCGTGGGTCTATACAATAGTGTAAGGTCCATATGTAAGATTTTCATTCGTGCGTGGTACGGTCCTATATATATATATTTGGGTAGCGTCCATAAGTAGAATTATCATTCTTCAGTGAGCAGTCTATATTATATGTGGGTATGTCCATATGTAGCTTTATCATTCGGCGTGAAGGTCTATATATATATGTATGGTCCATCCAAATAGATTTACAGTCTCAGTGAGGTCTATGATATATATGGTGTAAGTCCATATGTAGATTATCATTCTGCAGTGTAGGTCTATATCTTATAGGATGGGGTCCATGTCTGCAGTGGACGCTCTAATTGGTAAAGCTCTATGTAGATGTCATTCTGCCGTGACGGTCTATATTATATGTGAGGTCTAAATTACGCTGACGGTCAATCTTTTGGTATCCATAAGTAGATTATCAATTCTGCGTGGACATATATATTTATGTGGGTAAGGTCCATATGTAGATTTTCATTCGGCAGTGAAGGTCTATATATATATGTTGGTAGGGTCCATAAGTAGATTATCATTTTGCAGTGAAGGTCTATATATATATATATGTGGGTAAGGTCCATAAGTAGATTACCATTCTGCAGTGACGGTCTATATATATATGTGGGTAAGGTCCAATGTAGATTTTTCATTCTGCAGTGGAATGTCTATATAATATATCTGTGGGTAGGTGCCAATAGTAGATTACTTCCTTGCAGTGAAGGTCTATATATATATATGGGTAATGGTCCTAATAGATAGCTTCTGCGTGACTGGTCTCATAATATAATGTGGGTAATGGTCCATATGTAGATATACATTCTGCATTGAAGTCTCGATATAATATATATGTTGGGATAGGTCCATATGTAGATTAATCCTGTACTGTCTATAAATGGGCCTGTAGATTACTCGGCGTAAATCTATATATATATGTGGGTAAGGTCCATATGTAGATTTATCCATTCTGCGATTGAAGTCTATATATATATGATGGGTATACGTGTCCAATTAGATTATCATTCTGCATGATGGTCTATATATATATGTGGGTAGGGGTCGCATCATGTAGATTATCATTCTGCAGTGATGGTCTATATCATATATGTGGGTAAGGTCCCATATGTAGATTATCCATTCTGCATATGGTCGTAAATATATGTGGGTAAGGTCCATATTAGATTATCAATTCTGTGAGTCTAAATATAGTGATCCCATGGATTAATCATTGAGTGATGTATTATGTGGGTAAGGTCCATATGTAGATTACATTCTGCAGTGACGGTCTATCTATATAATGTGGTAAGGTCCATATTGTAGATAATCATTCTGGCATTGAACGGTCTATATATTATTGTGGTAAGGTCCTATGTAGAGTTTCATTCTGCAGTGAAGGGTCTATATATTATGTGTGGGTAAGGTCCATATGTAGATTATCATTCTGCAGTGGAATGGTCTCTATTATATACTGTGGGTAAGGTCCATATGTGATTAGCATTCTGCAAGTGACGTCTATATTATGTGGGTAATGGTCCATATGTAGATTATCATTCTGCCAGTGATGGTCTATATATAATTGGGTAATCATATGTATTCTTGCTGGGTAATTGTGTATCCATATGTAGATTATCATTCTGCAGTGAATGGTCATATATATTGATGTCAAATTGAGTAAGGTCATAAGGGTAAGGCCATATGTAGATTATCATTCTGCATGATTGGTCTATATATATATGTGGGTAAGGTCATATGTAGATTATCATTCTGCAGTGTGGTCTATATATATTGTGGGTAAGGTCCCATAAGTAGATTATCATTCTGCATGAAGGTCTATATATATATGTGGGTAAGGTCCATTAGTTAGATTTCATTCTCAAGTGATGGTCTACATATATATGTGGGGTAAGGTCCATATGTAATTATCATTCTGCAGTGAAGGCTATTAATATCGTGGGAACGGGTCGATATGTAGATTTATCATTCTGGCAGTGTGGTCTATATATATATGTGGGTAAGGTCCAATATAGCATTATCATTCATATTCTTAATATTGTGTAAGGTCATAGTGTTATATACGAGTTGCTATATATAATATATTGGGTAAGGTCCAATGTAGTTATCATTCTCATGATGTTCTTATATATATGTGGGTAATGTCCATATGTAGATTATCACATTGCTCAGTGATGTTCTATATATATATGTGGGTAAGGTCCATCATTTAGATTAATCATTTGCGTGATGTCTTATATATATGTGGGTAAGGTCCCATATGTAGATTATCATTCTCAGTGATGTCTATATATATATGTGGGTAGGTCCATATGTAATTATCATTCTGCAGTGTGGTCTATATATATATGTGGTAAGTCCATATGGGAATTATCATTCTGCAGTGATGGTCTATATATATATTTGGTCAGGTCCATATAGATTATCATTCTGCAGTGGAGGTCTAATATATTATGTGGGTGAGGTCCATATGTAGATTATCATTCTGCAGTGATCGGTCTATATATATATGTGGGTATAGGTCCCATATGTAGATTATTTCTGCAGTGATGGTCTAATATATGTGTAGGTCATATGTAGATTATCATCTGCGTGAAGGTCCTTATATATATGTGGGTAAGGTCCATATAGAGATTATCATCTGCAGTGATGGTCATATATAATATGTGGGTAAGGTCCATATGTGAGATTTCATTCTGCAGTGACGGTCTATTATATATGTGGGTAGGTCCATATGTAAGATTATCATTCTGCATGACGGTCTATATATATGTGGGAAGGTCCATATGTAGATTTCATTCGCAGTGAGTTCTATATAATATGTGGGTAGGTCCATATGTAGATTATCATTCTGCAGTGATGGTCTATATATATAATGTGGGTAAGGTCTATATGTATTATCATTCGCGTGATGGTCGATATATATATGTGGTAAGGTCCATATTGTGATTTTTACATTCTGCAGTGGATTGTCTATATATATATGTGGGTAAGGGCCATATGTAATTATCATTCTGGCATTGACGGTCTATATATATATGTGGGTAAGTCCATATGTAGATTATCATTCTGCATTGAGTCTATATATATATGTGGGTAAGGTCCTAGGTAGTATTATTCTGCAGTGATGGTCTAATATATATGTGGGTAAGGTCCATATGTAGATTATCATTCTGCATGTACGGTCCTATATATATGTGGGTAAGTCCATATGTAGATTATCATTCTGCAGTGAGGTCATATATATATGTGGGTAAGGTCCAATTGTAGATTATCTTCTGCAGTGATTGATCTAATATATATGTGGTAAGGTCCATATGTTAGATATCATCATTCTGCAGTGATGGTCTATATTATATGTGGGTAGTCCTATGTAGTTATCATTCTGCATGATGGTCCTATTATATATGTGGGTAAGGTCCAATGTAGATTATCATTCTGCAGTGACGGTCCCTATATATAGGGCTCCCGCTAGGAAATAATTTGATTGTGAACGCATCACACAGGTGAACACCCATCCACACACATTCTGACACAGTCTAGTGTAAGATGTGGGTAAGGTCCATATGTAGATTATCATTCTGCAGTGATGGTCTATATATATATGTGGGTAAGGTCCATATGTAGATTATCATTCTGCAGTGACGGTCTATATATATATGTGGGTAAGGTCCATATGTAGATTATCATTTATTCATTAAATCAAACTGCCCATTCTGCAAACTCTCTCTTACCATTGACTTTCAGTTCCTGCACCCGATTGACCAGTTTCTCCAAGGTGGCAAGGACTCTGCCCATGTTATTCTCTAAGGCACCTGTCACACAGAGAGGAAAATTACGTCTCCCCAGTATTTTTAGTAGATCTCGTATGATGTGTATTTTAAACTAAATTTTCTTTCTCTTCTCCAATCCCCGATTGACAATTTGTACCACTACGTAACTCTACCTGTTATTTCCCTGGACATTATTTAATCATCACTAAAGCTAAAATTCCTCCTATAAACACTGAACTTCTCTCCTCCCTCTTCGCCAATCTGCTGTAAAGAACATTAAGTTACCTATAGGGAAATCATTCTGAATCTTCTTCACAGATGTTTCAACTTCTGCAAGCTTGTCCATAAGTTTGGTGCCTGGGGGAGATACAGACAGGGTTACACCACCAACATCTGGGGACATACAGACAGGGTTACACCACCATCACCTGGGGGAGATACAGACAGGGTTACACCACCATCACCTGGGGGAGACAGATGTGGGGGTGTAACCCTGTCTATATGTCCCCAGATGTTTGGTGGTAACCCTGTCGTATCTCCCAAGTTGATGGGGGGTAACCCTGCCTGTTAGTCCCACGGTGAAGGTGGTTGTAAACCTGTATGTATGTCCCCAGAGGTTGGTGGTGCTAACTGTGTGATCTCCCCAGATGATGTGTGCGGGAACCCTGCCTGTATGTCCCCTCGATGTTTGTGGAATAACCCTTGTCTGTATTTCCCACAGATGTGGTGGTGTAAACCTTTCGTATCTCCCCAGATGTTGGTGTGTACACTCCTGTCTGGATCTCCCCCGAGATGGTGGTGATAACCCGCCTGTATGTACACTAGATGTGGTGTGTATAACCCTGTCTGTATTTCCCCAGATGTGGGTGGGTAACCCTGTCGTATATCCCCAGTTGAGGTGGTGTAACCCGGTCTGTATCTCCCAGATGATGGTTGTGTAAACCCTGTCTATCTCCCCAGGTTGATGGTGGGTGGTTAACCTGTCTGTATCTCCCCCAAGATGATTGGTGGTTGTAAAACCCTGTCTGTATCTCCCCCAGATGATAGGTGTGTAACCCTGTCTGTATATCCCCCAGTGATGGTGTGTAACCCTGTCTGCTTCCCCAGTTGATGGTGGTTGTAACCCTGTCTGATCTCCCCCAGATGATGGTGTGTAACCCGTCTGTATTCCCCCCGATGATGGTGGTGTAACCCGGTCTTTATCTCCCCAAGATGTTGGTTGGGTAACCTGCTGTATCTCCCCAGATGTTGGTGGTGTAACCTGTCTGTATGTCCCAGTTGTGTGGGGAACCCTGTATGGATCGCCCGGATGATGGTGGGTGTAACCCTGTCTGTATCTCCCCAGATGTGGTGGTTGTTTGTAACCCTGTCTGTCTCCCCGGTGATGGTGGTGTAACCCGTGTCTGTCATCTCCCCGGATGATGGTGGGGGTACCCGTCGGTATCTCCCCGATGATGGTGGGGTAACCCTGTCTGTAATATCCCCGGATGATGGTGGTGTAACCTGTCTGTACCCCAGATGTTGGTGGTGTAACACTGTGTGTGTATATGTAGATATGTGCTGTGTGTATGTAGACATGTATTTTCAGTGCCTCCCCTGTGGGAGATTACTGGGTTCTATATAGCCTCTATGGTAGATTTGTATGATGTATATATATATATGTGTGAATGTATGTGTATATGTAGATATGTGCTGTGTGTATGTAGACATGTATGTTTGTATATATGTATGTATGTATGTATATTCCAAACTGCTGGTGCTGGTAGAATTTTGATGAGACTTGGTATTCATGTTTCTGGACCTGAAAGAAAACCCAGGCTACTTTACAACTTTTCCAAACCACCCCGTATGCCTTTAATTGACCCCTTTAAGGATAAGTTCTGTTGAATAGTGAACCATTCCTTTAATGTATTGATTGAACCCTGGGAAGTTAAGGAGCAATGTCTTACCTCCCGTTCTTCAATCAATATCTCAGGAGCCAGGAACGAGATAAGTATATTTACCTTTCACTCATCCTCTGCTGCAGAACTGAAAATTCCCAAACACTGCCTGGGTCTAATCTACTCTAGCGAGTATTATCATGTCTGCACGCTATAGTGGATTGGAACTAGCAAGCAAGAAATACTCTAATAATATAATATAGTAAATACTCTAATATTAAAATATAACACTTAGAAATACTCTAATAATATAATAAATAATGTAATACTAATAAATAACACTAAGAAATACTCTAATAATATAATATAATAATACTGTAATACTAATAAATAAATATATAATAAAGAAATAATGTAATAATATAATAAATATTCTAATACTAATACATACTTTAATATTATAGACTCCAATACTCATAAATAATACTAATAAATAATACTAAAAAAACTAATAAATTTGCCCATACTAATAAATACTGATAATATTCTAATACTAATAAATACTATTATACTAATAAATTTATAAGATATCCTTAGCGCTTATGGTTAGAAGAGGTAGTGTAGGTGGTTCTTGGATTGCTGCTAGACTACCCAGTTCCACTGTGTCTTTAAAATCTTGTAAAATAAAATTTGGTAGCTTTATGCGCGAAAAACATAAAGCCGAAACACATCTCACCTCAGCAGACTCGCGATACACACTGAGTGCGCATGCGCGAAGGAAGTAGCGCGCATGCGTGGACTTTGCGCATGCGCGACGGAGAAATGACGTCAGAACGGGAGTACGGAACCCCGCGAAAACATTAGTATTTAAAAAAGGGGATACAGGAGACGAGTAATAGACCCTTGAAAAAGCTATATTAAGATAGCGAAACGCGTTGGGCACCAACAGAAGGAGGAGGATAGTACCCTCAAGATCTTGAAAATAAGATCCCTGACCCTAGAGGTTATACACCTATAGCACCTTAGGATAAGGAGTAAGAGAGGACCCCCCACTTCTTTAAATTTACATTTTAATCTTGTTTATTTGCAATTTGCACATTGGAGTGAAAATAAAGCTGTGTTTTTAACCTGGAAGACCGGGACACGTAAGTCTTTTTATTTTATTTTATATGGTTTGTATCTATTTATTATACTGATAAGCTGGTAATACTATTTATTTGGTCTTGTCTTTTGGGTGAGAGGAAGACAGCGCAGCTACCAAATTTTATTTTACAAGATTTTC
>JAACNH010001883.1:0-10000 GCA_019447015.1 Hymenochirus boettgeri
ATGCTTGTGAAGGTTCTCATTCATCCAGGTCATGGTATATCTGTTGTATTCAATTAGATCAACTGGACTTGAAATGTAGTTCTTGAAGACGTTTCGCTAGTCATCCGACTGGCTTTCTCAATTCAGAATGACTTGTACAAGAATCTGTGGCAATTATGTACCCTGGAAAATCCCAATTAGCATATCACAGCCAGGTGTTAAGGGTGTGATTAGATAGTGGCTAAGAGGTGTTATAGGAACGCCCAGAGTAAGGTGTTAAAACAGCATTGTACATGGCAGACAGTTGGTGTCGAACCCCCCCACCTCTATTTAGGCTTGGTTTCTTTATTTTCACATAAATGGCCTCCTTAACACCTCTCTTGAACCAGTCACGTTCCTTCGCCAGTATGTTAACATTACAATCTTCAAAGGTATGTCCTTTATCCTTAAGATGCAGATACACGGCTGAGTCCTGACCCGAGGAATTGGCTCTTCTGTGCTGGGCCATACGTTGATGCAGTTGCTGTTTGGTCTCCCCCACATACAAATCAGAGCATTCTTCACTGCACTGCACCAGCCTCATCTCCATCCCAAATAAAAAACACATCGTCTACAAATCTTACATAATGTTGAACATGCGTCAGAAAAATATATTATTAAATAAATGCATTGGGATTTTCCAGGGTGCATAATTGCCACAGATTCTTGTACAAGTCATTCTGAATTGAGAAAGCCAGTCGAATGACTAGCGAAACGTCTTCAAGAACTACATTTCAAGTCCCGTTGATCTAATTGAATACAACAGATATACCATGACCTGGATGAATGAGAACCTTCACAAGCATCGGAGGGGTAAGTATCAAATCTCTGCGTGAAACAGTAAAGTGTACACTGTTTCTTTTTCTTCTTTCCCCCATATGTCTCAATGTTTTGCCTAGCACAACTACATTAATAATTGATTAAAGAAGATTGCATTAAAGGGCATGTCCACCACTTCTTAGGATTTTTGTTATATAGTAGGTCTCCCTCCCCCAGCCCCAACTGCTATAATAGTTTTATCAGAATCTCCCCCTATCATTTCTTACCTTCCCTCTTTCCACCGATGTACTGTCCCAGCCCTCTGCTTGCATGAAACTGCAAGCAGGGGGACGGACCGGCAGCCGCGTCCGTGATTGGCTGAGAGGCAGTCAATCACAGACGTGGCTGCTGGCAGTGGAGAACACCGGGGGAGAGACAAAACTATTATAGCAGTTGGTGCTGGGGGAGGGATACCTACTATATCACAAAGGGGATTTGTGCTAGGGGGAGGGAGAGCAAAACGGGAGGGAGAGGGATGGGGGGGCTGCAGTGCGCATGGCAAAATTCTCCCGGAGGAGAGACAGGAGGCAGAGTCCTATATGGACTCTGCCAGGCTCCTGGTGGCCACTTTTTGGGACTTTGGAGGGGCATTGCAGGGCAGCCATTTGGAGCAGGGATGTAAGGTAAGGATTTTATTCTACTACACAGTGGGGCCAGAAGTGGGTTACATTGTAGTTTTGGGGGTGGACATGCCCTTTAAGATAGATATCAGGATCATCTAAAAGCCTATATTAAAACCAAAGCTGGGACTGATCACCATCAAAGGGGCTACTTTAAAGGCAAAGTTGGGGTTAATTATTATCAAAGGGCCTATATTAAAGACAAATGGGGACTAAGGGGCATATTTATAAACGATCACTATTTATAAACGATGCGGCCATCGCAATGACAAAGATCGTTATTTTTGCCATATTTATAAAGGATATGTACGCTGGGAAATTTGTTTTTTTTAAATTGCCCATTACTGGAAACTATAATTCCTCCCAACTCTCACTGTACCATTTTTTATTGATTTATCCCCTATTTCTTTTGATATCCAGTCTGAAAATTTTTTATTGATTTATCCCCTATTTCTTTTGATATCCAGTCTGAAAAAAAATTAATTTCAACTGTCAATTAAGTGCCTCAGTATCATATACTCTGCTCCACAGATTTTATTTTGGATGGGGATTTAGAGGATTTCCTAGGCTTTTCTTTTCCTGGCTTAATCCTATAAACATAAAACAAGTTTAAATATATTGGCTGCTCATTTACCACCACTGGAGACAGAAAACCCTTTCACATTGAACAATATAAATTATTACTCACTTTGTAGGCGTTGGGGATCTTTTGGAAGATCGAGACCTGGACTTCTTATCTTTCTTCTTTTTCCTCTCTGGAGTTTTCTCCCTTTTTTTCTCTAGTGTCCTTAATAAACATAAGAAATATATAGATTTACTTTACTAGATTGTGCTCGTTACACTCATTTTATATGTTAAAGTAAGATGGTTGATTTACAATCACTCACTTTCTAGGCTTCTCCATCTCTAATGTTATATCTTATACATCCTATACACATATAGTTTACTTCTCTGGTATATTTGTACAATTGGGCTCCCATGTAGACCCATGGATATACCGGGAGATGTAATAAAAGTTCTTCAGGGTTATTCAATAAAAGTTCTTATCGTTAAAAATGGTGCTAATTTTGCCCTAACCAATCAGATGTTATTTACCATTTGAAAGCTAACGTCCGATTAGCACCATTTTAAACAATAAGAACTTTTATTACATCTCCCTGAACATTATTTTCCACCAACAAAAAACTCTAAACATTTGATTTATCAGCCCATTACCACAGCATCATGGGATAAAGAAAAGTCTAAGAGAAATCTCTTCCTTATGAGAACTCACTTTTTATCCTTTACAGATTCTCTTTCTAGTTTCTCCTGATTTTCTTTCTCTGGCTCCTCTGGCTCTTTCTTCTCTTTCTCCTTCTTCTGTTTTTCTTTCTCCTTCTTCTCTTTCACTGTTTTTTCTTTCTCTGACTCCTCCGTCTCTTTCTCCTTTTTTTCTTTCTCCTTTTTCTCTTTCTCTGGTTTTTCTTTCTCTGGCTCTGTCTCTTTCTCCTCTTTCTTCTTCTTCTCTTTCTCCTTCTCTTTCTTCTTCTCTTTCTCTTTCTTGTCTTTCTCTCTTTTTTCTTTCTCTGGCTCCTCCTCCTCTTCCTCCTCCTTCTCTTCCTCCTCCTTCTCTTTCTTCTTCTTCTCTTTCTTGTCTTTCTCTCTTTTTTCTTTCTCTGGCTCTTCCTCCTCCTTCTCTTTCTCTTTCTCCTTCTCCTTCTTCTCTTTCTTGTCTTTCTCTCTTTTTTCTTTCTCTCGCTCCTCCGTCTCTTCCTCCTCCTTCTCTTTCTCTGGCTCCTCCGTCTCTTTCTCCTTCTCCTCTATCTCCGGCTTGTCTTTCTCTGGTTTTTCTTTCTTCTTTGGTTCATCTTCCTGACTTCTGTATAAACAATAAAATGTGGGAATGTCTTAAAATGTGTTTTAATTATTATTGGGATCATTACTATCCCTAAATGTTGGGAGTTTATTTCCACCATCTTGGTTAATAAATTGTTTCATGTTTAATATTAGGAAAAGCCAAACTCACTCTGCATCTTTCACTCTCTCCCGGGAATATGAATCTTCCTCCGTTTCATTTTCGTCTTTGTCATGACCCCTAAATATTTAAAAAGGATTTAGTAAGTGAACCTGAATACATAACCGGTAGTTATTTACAATCTAGTGACCCATTCACAAATAGATTAAACTATGTAATGAATATCTAAACCCACAATGGATAATCTGAAATCATTTTGTGTTTTTTACTAAAGGCAATTCAGCCCTATATTAAGTTATACTTAATATAACTTATATTAAGTCTATATTAAATAATATATGACTGTTAATAAATACAAAGCAAACTTGGTTTAGTCTTGAAACACTCACTTTTTATCCTTTACGGATCGTTTCTTAAATGATTTTTTCTTTTCATGATTTTCGTCCTCAGGATCCTTTTTCTTTTCTGGTTTTTCTTCCGGACTTCTGTACAAACGATAACATTGGTAAAACTATAACAAAGACTTTACATCTTGTGTGACATTCATCACAGCAAACCACACTTTATCAGTGTAAATACTTTCATAATATAAAAAAATTAAATTCTATTTCATTAATTTGATTATTATTATTATTATATTAATGTCAACTTTTTCTTTTATATGAATGTCTTGTAAGATATATTTTAATAATAGATATTGTATTGATATTATACAATCTCTAGGTGCTGGGTGTTTATTTCCATGTGGTTTAATAAATCTAAATGGTTGCTCCACCCCCATTTAGCCCAGGGCCTAACCAATTAGATAGATCCCAGACTGATGTTGGGGTGGAACTAAGACAATAAAGTTTTGCTTTAACGTTAGGCCAAGAAAACTCACTCAGTATGTTCGTCTGTCTCTGAAGGCTCCTCCCGGTGGTGAGATTTGGAATCCTCTTTCTCTGAATCTTTTCCTTCTTCATCAGGACTCCTGCACATTGAAAGGATATAGTGAGTGCCCCTGAATTACAGCTAAACACATTACCAGTAAGAAGGAAAGTTTTATTATCAACCTGAAACATTAATATAGAATTATAACTTGGTTTATCATTTTATATTACTACTCTGCAATTAGAGAAGGAGTGAAATCTGTATATTGAATATCTGAACCCACAAAGGATATTAAGACACATTTAGAAATCATTGGTTAGAAATCCAGTTCAGGTTGGTGATGGTTCCCATATACAGGGCGGTAATACTAATTGTAATGAAAGTGAATGAGGATGGGACAGAAACCTCAGTTTTGTCTCGGAAAACTCACTTTTTAGCCTTCAGAGACTTTTTCTTGAATGTGTCTCTCCTTTTCTTTTTTGGAGTTTCTTCCTCTGGATCCAGATTATCGTCTTCACTTCTGTATAAATGATAAAATGTACAAACCATAAATACGTCATTATTCCGTGTTAACCATTCATCACAATAAATCACAAACTGCAACTGTGTTTTAAGTTAATAAACTTTCAGATGCCCCTAAATAATAAATACTTTCCTAATTGTTTTTATGGCAATATTCTATTGGTGTTATATATATATATCTGTAGGGGCTGGTTGTGTATTTCCCCTATGCTGTCTAATAAATCCCTTTATATTAAACAATTAAACTAACAAAACTCACTCTGAATGTTTCACTGACTCGGGCGGCTCCTCCTGGTGGTGGGATATGGAATCTGTCTCATCCTCACCTTTTTCATCTTCATCATGACTCCTGTGCATTAGAACAGACAGAGTTTATATGGGCACAGGAAGTGCCCACAACAAACATGGCTGCTACCAGAACTTGAAAAGTGGAGGGGCATATGGCATATGGACAACAAGTTTAGGGGATTTAAGCCAAACAGTAAGCCCAATAGAATGCCAGAGTGGTAAGTGCACTGTTAAGAACCTATTTAGCCATTTATTTTTTTTTACCACAGTATTGCTAACAATAAATGACCGGTAAAAGAGGATTTTTTAAAAGAGGGATTAAGGTTTAAATTGAGAAAACTTACGGCTTCATTTTTGGAATTTCTGGAGCCTTACAACCTTTCTGACTTCAGGAAGTTCTTCATCAGTTTCTGAAACCTCGTCAGACTCTGAACTCTCTGGTTCAACTTCAAATGTAACTTTCCTATATAAACAAATATATAGATTGTAAAATAGATGATTCTCATGTTTCTTCCTGTTATTCATAGTTTTAACCTCATTTAAACTTCTCATACTAAAGCTAGGTAAAGTAAAGGTGATCCTCTGCACTCGTCCACACGTGGGTGCCCACTCCTCCAGATAGTCCAACCCTTAATGGACATATATCAATCGGAAACAGCAGAAAAGCGAGGGTCGCACTCCAAAGTAAATAAATTGAATTTATTATTGACCACACATATATCACAACGTTTCGGGGGGAAACATGCCTCCTTCCTCAGGTGATGATTCAACAGTAGTGCAACACATCTATATAGGTCAGCCAATTACGTGTGGGAGAACATAAACGTGACATTACCAACTATGACGGCATTAATAAGAAAAATGAAACCCCAGTTAGTAAACATTTCTTTGAGAAGAAACATAAGACATCATAGTTACGATGGCTGGTACTTGAGGTTGTAGAAAAAGAAAGGAGGGGGCGACTTTAATAGCAAAATCTTACAAAGAGAATTATTTTGAATAGATAAACTAGAGACGCTTGCCCCAAATGGTATGAATGAGGAATTTAACTGGTCTTGTTTTCTATAACTCTCCAATAAACGATACTTGAGGATCTTGTCTATGCTACACCTCTAACTAAGTAGAATCTTTTAACTTAATTGTTTTAACATTTAATGTATTGTCTTTGTTTTAAATAATTTATCACGTTTTCTGCCTTTATTCAACAGTTGATACCTATTTTCACTACACTATCAATCTTCACACACGGTGGCGCCATCTTGTGGACTTTTTTGAGAGCACTTCTTCCAGGCCAGCACTTTACTTTTTCTATTTCAAGTTTTGAATGTATTCTGCTAAATGGCCGTTGATATACACTTTGGGTAGTTCTCATATTGTAAATAAGGTTTTAACACACTCTACAGCCACGTTTTATCTCTTAATATATCCTATGAAGAATTTTATAATAATGTTTTAATGTCTTTTAATTAAGATTTCAGTTATGGTAAAAGTTTTACAAGGTTGCAAACAGATTCACTAATTGGAGAATTTTATTACTATTGATTTATTATTACAGATTTTTAATGTATTTATTGCACAAATAATGCATTTTTGCACTAACGAATTGCACAATGTTACTTTTTTGCCTAGCCTATCAGAGGGACGATTTGCTCAGGAGGGGCCGTCCCTAAGATTGGCTGACCTATATAGATGTGTTGCACTACTGTTGAATCATCACCTGAGGAAGGGGGCATGTTTCCCCCCGAAACGTTGTGATATATGTGTGGTCAATAATAAATTCAATTTATTTACTTTGGAGTGCGACCCTCGCTTTTCTGCTGTTTCCTAAAGCTAGGTAAACACAGTACCAATAAATCCCCGATAGTGTCGGATCTGAAGGAGCTTTATTGGCACTGTGTGGCCACTTTCCTCTTTCGGGAAATTTCCCCCGGCACGGTAGTCTCCCTATAGAGGAAGTTGGCTGCGGTCGAGGGAAACACATAGTGCCAAGCATGTTTCCAGAGTGTGTGTATTTGGATCTTTGAAAAATGACAGACAGGAACTTGCAGATCCTGTCTGTCATTTTAAAAAAAAATCTGTCCTGTGTATATCTAGTTCGTTCCTGGCTCCAATACACATCATATACACAGCACACACACATTATATAAACAGCATATACACAGAGTATACACAGCATATTCGCAGCGTATACACAGCATATACACAACATATACACAGCGTATACACAGCATATACACAGCATTTACACAGAATATAAACAGCGTATACACAGCATATGCACAGCGTATATACAGCGTATACACAGCATAGGGAGAACGCTTGGGATTAATTTTAGGTCTTTCCCAAAGGAGCGCGAGGCTGACCCGAAAGTTCCGTGGCTGCACACAGGAAAGACACTACACACACTAGCGATAAAGCCCCGATACCATCGGATCTGACGGTAGTGTGTGTACCTTTACTTTACTCTGGGTGGTATTAATAAAGGCGCTGTATTGCTATTTTGTGATACCGTGCCTTTAACGAAGTTGTAAATTACCGACATTAGGACAATACCATTTCATGGAATAATACCAGTAATAGGTTTGCTATGTGTAACCTTGACCCAACAGAATTGAGATTTCAACTTCACAAACTCCATTCTTTTCCTTGCTATCTGGAATCCAGGCTGCCCTGTCTCTTTAAATAACAAATCTCGTTTTGTACTAAAGAGGGGAAATTAATTGCAAACGCCGCCTGCCGGTTCGGGTCTTTTAATTTCACTCGTTATTTCTTTCCCCTGCCAACGGGCGATTCATTTCCAGGGAGCGAGTGAATGGGAGGATTCTGGGTTCACTTTCTGCTTTACCTTTCCAATAAAGACCAGCAGGTCTGCAGCTGAATCATTCCTTATCTGCGTCCTGCACGGTCGTCTGATCCACATTTCTTTCCAAACGCCATTTGTTGTGATTTCATCAGGGCCGCCATCAGGGGGGTACAGGTGATACATCTGTACCGGGCCCGAGAGGCTTCTGGGGCCTGGAGAGGGAGACCAATGTGGGGCCCCGGGGGCCGGGCCCGGCGCCGGCGGGCCCGCTATGTTAAACTTTTGCAGCTGCCGCGAACATGCGACACACGTAACTAAACTAACTGTCTGTGTTACTACTTACAAGAGCTAAGTCGGCCGAGACACCAACAACTACCGGTATGGTGTGGTGACTGAATGACGTCGCTCACGTCATTACGCAACTTACGCACGCCCGCGCCGCCGCCGTGACGTCAATGTATAAGGCCGTCCGGCACGGTGCACAACTACTGGAAATGGAAGAACTTAGAAGACTTCCTCGGCTCCTCCTCTTTTCTCCTTCTCCTTTTTATTCAGGAGGACGCAGGGGAGGTGGAGGGAAGGAGGAGATACCTGCCTGGTGGAACCTGAGTCACTGAGTGAGGCTGAGCGCGGCAAACTTGCAAAGTGACAGCACTGCACAGCCACAGACAGTCTAGACCACAGCTCATGTCATGTCACAGATCATCAGAGTCAGACCTGTGTGAGACAGCACCTGCGCACAGTGACAGCCTGGCATCCATAATTGTATGTAGATTATTATGATATATAAATAATTGATTAATGATTTTGCCACTTGCCAACTTTGCTTACTTGACGGCTTGTGCTTGGGCCTTGGGGCTGTAAAGAGGGTAGGGGGGTCTCTTGTTTGTGGGGACTGGTGTTCCAATCTCCTGAGGTTTATGGAGGCTGTGTTGTTGTTCACAAATGGCTGAAAACTTGGGGCAATAAGTTGAGGGGTTTGGGGTGGTACGCGTACGTTTTTTTGTCATGCTCCATGATCATCCATGCATCATTAGAGTTTAGATAGATAGATAGATAGAAGATAGATAGATGATAGATAGGATAGAAGATAGCAGAGTTAGATATAGATTAGATACGATAGATAGATAGATAGATAGGATAGATAGATAGATAGATAGATAGATAGATAGATGAGGATAGATAGATGATAGATAAGGATAGAGCCGAGTTAGATAGATAGATAGATAGTAGATAGATAGATAGATAGATAGAGAAGATAGATGAGAGATAGATAGATAGACTAGATAGATAGAAGATAGATAGAAGATAGATAGATTAGATACAGAGTTAGTAGATAGATAGATAGATAGACTAGATGAGAGATAGATAGATCGATAGTAGAGAGGTAGCGTAGTAAGATGATAGAGAGAACTAGAATGAAGATAGATAGATAGAATCGATAGTAGATAGATAGATAGATAGATAGATAGACAGTAGATAGCAGAGTTTAGGAAGATAGAAGATAGATAGATAGCCAGAGTTAGATAGATCGTAGATAGATAGATAGTAGATAGATAGATAGATGATAGACTAGATAGATAGAAGTAGATAGAATTTGATAGATAGATAGATAGACAGATCCAAGATAGATAGATAGATAGATAGATAGATAGATAGATAGATAGATAGATAGATAGATCACGATAGATAGATCGGATAAGCGAGTAGATAGATAGATAGATAGATAGCCGAGTAGTAGTATGATAGATAGATAGAATAGAATAGAATAGATATGATAGCTGAGATAGATAGATAGATAGATAGATAGATATATAGTAGATAGTAGATAGATAGCATAGAGATAGATAGATAGATAGATAGGATAGAAGATAGATAGATAGATAGATCAGATGAGATAGATAGAAGATAGATAGATAGATAGATGTAGATAGATGCAGAGTTAGTAGATAGATAGATGATAGATAGACTAGATAGATAGATAGAGAGATAGATAGATGGATAGAAGATAGATAGAGTAGAGATAGCATAGATAGCAGAGTTAGAGTAGATAGAAGATAGATAGTAGATAGTAGATAGATAATAGATAGATAGAAGATAGATAGA
>JAACNH010001883.1:22500-39275 GCA_019447015.1 Hymenochirus boettgeri
AGATAGATAGATATAGATAGATAGATAGATAGAAGATAGATAGATGATAGATAGATAGATAGATAGATAGATAGATAGAAGATAGATAGATAGATAGCAGAGTTAGATAGATCAGATAGATAGATAGATAGAAGATAGATAGATAGATAGATAGATAGATAGATGATAGATAGACAGATAGATGATAGATAGATAGATTGATAGATTGAGATAGATAGATAGAGAGATAGATAGATAGATAGATTAGATAGATAGATAGATAGATAGATAGCAGAGTTAGATAGATAGATAGATAGATAGATAGATAGAAGATAGATGATAGATAGATGATAGATAGATAGATAGATAGATAGATAGATAGATAGCAGAGTTAGATAGAAGATAGGTAGCTAGATGCTAGATAGATAGATAGATAGATAGATAGATAGATAGATAGATAGATAGCAGAGTAGATAGATAGATAGATAGATGATAGATAGATAGAAGATAGATAGATAGATAGATAGATAGATAGATAGATAGATAGAAGTAGATAGATAGATAGCAGAGTAAGATAGATAGATAGATAGAGGTAAGATAGATAGATAGATAGATAGATGATAGATCGATAGTATAGATAGATAGATAGCAGAGTAAGATAAGATAGATAGATAGTAGATAGATAGCATAGCAGAGTAAGATAGATAGATAGAGATAGGATAGATAGAAGGATAGATAGATAGATAGATAGATAGAAGATAGATAGGATAGATAGAATAGATAGATAGATAGATAGATAGATAGCGAGTTAGATAGATAGATAGATAGAGGATAGATAGAGAGTAATAGATAGATAGAGATAGATAGATAGATAGATAGATAGATAGAAGATAGATAGATGTAGATTAGATAGGATAGATAGCAGAGTAAGATAGATAGATAGATAGATAGATAGATAGATAGATAGATAGAATAGATAGTAGATAGATAGATAGATAGATTAGATAGCAAGTAAGATAGATAGATAGATAGCAGATAGATAGGATAGATAGATAGTAGTTAATAGATAGATAGATGCAGAGTAAGATAGAGTAGATAGATAGATAGATAGATAGATAGATAGATAGATAGATAGTGATAGATAGATCGATAGATAGATAGATAGATAGATAGAGAGATAGATAGATAGATAGATAGTAGATAGAGAGATAGATAGATAGATAGATAGTGATAGATAGATAGTATAGATAGATAGATAGATAGATAGATAGATAGATAGCAGAGTTAGATAGATAGATAGATAGATAGATAGCAGATAGATAGATAGATAGATAGATAGATAGATAGATGATAGATAGATAGATAGATAGCAGAGTTAGATAGATAGATAGAATAGATCATAGATAGCGGAGTTAGATGATAGAGAGACAGATAGCAGAGTTAGACAGATAGCAGAGTTTGATAGATAGAAGATAGATAGATAGAATAGATAGATAGATAGATAGATGATAGCAGAGATTAGTAGCAGAGATAGATAGCAGATAGATAGATAGATGATAGATAGATAGATAGATAGATAGATAAGATAGATAGATAGTAGCAGAGATAGATAGATAGATAGATAAGATAGATAGATAGATAGATAGATAGATAGATAGATAGCAGAGATAGATAGCAGAGATAGATAGATAGATAGATAGATAGATAGATAGATAGATAGATAGATAGATAGATAGATAGATAGATAGATAGATAAGAGATAGATAGATAGATAGATAGATAGATAGATAGATAGATAGATAATAGATAGATAGATAGAGTAGATAGCAGAGAAGATAGATAGATAGATGATAGATAGATAGATAGATAGATAGATAGATAGATAGAGAGATAGATAGATAGATGATAGCAGAGTTAGATAGATAGATAGATAGCAGAGTTAGATAGATAGATGATAGATCTAGATAGCGGAGTTAGATAGAGAGACAGATAGCAGAGTAGACAGATGCGAGTTAGATAGATAGAGAGATAGATAGATAGATAGATAGATAGCAGAGAGGCTAGATAGTAGATAGATAGATAGATAGATAGAAGATAGATAGATAGAAGATAGAAGATAGAAGATAGATAGAATAGATAGAGATAGATAGATAGTAGATAGATAGATAGATACAGATAGATAAGATAGATAGATAGCAGAGTTAGATAGATAGATAGATAGATAGATAGATAGATAGATAGATAGATGATAGATCGATGATAGATAGATAGATAGATAGATAGATAGATAGATAGATAGATAGATAGATAGATAGATAGATAGATGAAGATCGATAGATAGCAGAGATAGATAGATAGATAGATAGTAGATAGATAGATAGATAGATAGAGTAGATAGGATAGATAGATAGATAGATAGATAGCAGAGTTAGATAGATAGATAGATAGATAGATAGATAGATAGATAGATAGATAGATAGATAGATAGATAGATAGATAGATAGCAGAGATAGATAGATAGATAGATAGATAGATAGATAGATAGATAGATAGATAGATAGATAGATAGATAGATAGATAGATAGATAGATAGATAGAGATAGATAGAAGAGATAGATAGATAGAGAGATAGATAGATAGATAGATAGATAGATAGATAGATAGATAGATAGATAGATAGCAGAGATAGATAGATAGATAGATAGATAGATAGATAGATAGATAGATAGATAGATAGATAGATAGATAGATCATAGATAGCGGAGTTAGATAGAGAGACAGATAGCAGAGGTTAGACAGATAGCCAGAGTGATAGATAGATAGATAGATAGATAGATAGATAGATAGATAGATAGATAGCAGAGATAGATAGATAGATAGATAGATGAGATGATAGATAGATAGATAGATGATAGATAGATAGATAGATAGATAGCAGAGTTAGATAGATAGATAGATAGATAGATAGATAGCAGAGTTGATAGATAGATAGATAGATAGATAGATAGATAGATAGATAGATAGATAGATAGATAGATAGATAAATAGATAGATAGATAGATAGCAGAGTTAGATAGATAGATAGATAGATAGATCATAGATAGCGGAGTTAGATAGAGAGACAGATAGCAGAGGTTAGACAGATAGCAGAGTTAGATAGATAGATAGCCAGAGTTAGATAAACAGATAGCAGAGTTAGATAGACAGATAGCAGAGTTACATAGATAGATAGATAGATAGATAGATAGATAGATAGATAGATAGATAGATAGATAGAGAGACACAGAGATAGACAAGAAGCAGATAGACATAGTTAAATTAAATAGATAAACGAGGCAGATATATAGATGAGGTAGAATACAGATAATGAGAGAGGGACAGATAGAGATAGATAGGGGCAGAGGTCCATGTAGAAGGTACAAGAAGGTCTCCATGGCCCATGGTGTGGGCAGCGTCTGACTACAACTGAAACACAGCAGTAAGTTTAAAATGACCAAATTGCTACCAGTATATATGAAATTGCCAGTTTACTGGGCCTTTGTGTTATTAATTGTGTCTCCAACTCTCTGATCTCTATCTCTGTCTGTTACTTTCACTGTCTTTCTGTCTGTTTATCACTATCGGGCTGTGTGTATGTTTGTGGTTGTCTGTTGGTCTTTTTGGCCATCTCTATTAAGTACATAGTAGGTGTGGCCTAATTGGGGCTGAGAAGGGGCGTGGCCTAAAAAATTTTGCCGGGCGCATGAGGTGCCCAGAAGTGCCCCTGATCTTCATAGACCCTAGATACGCCCCTGGGAGTTGCCTGCCTAAATGGCTGATGAACCTGAGAGTAAGCGCAACAAATTAAGTGACAGCATCAGAGCACAGCACAGTCCAGACTCCAGAGACCACCAGACCACAGACTCACAAGACCACTGACCACAACATGTCATCAGAGTCAGACGTGAGACTGCACCTGCACAGAACAGCCCTGCTCGGCATCCACATTGTATGTAGATATAAAGATATTGATTTTTGCTTTTGCCAAACTTTGTTTGGCGCAGGGGCTGTAAAGGGGAGGGGGGAGTTCTTGTTGTGGGGACTGGTGTTTCCAATGATCTCCTGTGGTTGCGGCCTGGCACGGTGGTTATGTGTGGGGAGGTAATTACTATGGGGGGGTGCAGCTGGGGCCCGGCTGGGGCCCGGCTGGGGCCCAGTAATTTACCTAGTATGGGGCCCTGAAAATTCTTAAGGCGGCCCTGGATCTCATTAGAGTTCTCCCAACATAACAGGTTTTTCCTTTACAGCCTGGACCCAAAAAAAAAAAAAGAAACGTGATTTCCCATCATGCTCTGCACAAACGCAACAAAAGTCAACAGGACCTTTAATATAACCCCATCCCTGTCTTGTGTTCTGTTGTCTAGCTTCTGTGCAGAACTACACTGCAATAGATAGGGTTTCTACTTGTTAGTGCTAGGCAAGGTACACACCATCAGATATTAGTGATGTGCATTGGTCGGTCAGCCAGAAATGTCTGATGGTGTGTGTGCGGTGTCCTTGACTGAGCTCGGTCGGCCGAACGGGCCTGTTGGTAAGTCACGTCCAATCAAGCGGTTTCCTATGGGACTGCACAATCTGTCGCACAAACTGATGGCTGTGGCCATTATTGCCGTGACCAACTTGTTCCGGCCGAACGCTCGCTATTAGCGAGGCGCTTGGTCGGACAAAATCTCAGCTAGTGTGTACCCACCACCTACATTATCATGGTTTTAAATTACAGACCAAAGAGTTTCATAGAGGTAGGTGCCACTGGTAGGTAATTGGAAGGTGATGTTGCTTCAAACCTGAAGTCCTAAATGCGGAATTAGGGCCTGGACAAACCCTGTGAGTAAAAATACCAAAAAGTGTCCCTGCAATTGCCCTCGCAGCATTTATCAAATGGGGTTGAAACAATAAATTCAGATAAGGGGCGTTGGCCGCCTTACAATGCCTTACAATGATTCTATACACATCATATACACAGCCACACACATTATATAAACAGCATATACACAGAGTATACACAGCATATACGCAGCGTATACACAGCATATACACAACATATACACAGCGTATACACAGCATATACACAGCATTTACACAGAATATAAACAGCGTTAAAAGCATATGCACAGCGTATACACAGCGTATACACAGCGATAAAGCATAGGGAGAACGTTGGGATTAATTTTAGGTCTTTCCCAAAGGAGCGCGAGGCTGACCCGAAAGTTCCGTGGCTGCACACAGGAAAGACACTACACACACTAGCGATAAAGCCCCGATACCATCGGATCTGACGGTAGTGTGTGTACCTTTACTTTACTCTGGGTGGTATTAATAAAGGCGCTGTATTGCTATTTTGTGATACCGTGTCTTAACGAAGTTGTAAATTACCGACATTAGGACAATACCATTTCATGGAATAATACCAGTAATAGGTTTGCTAGTGTAACCTTGACCCAACAGAATTGAGATTTCAACTTCACAAACTCCATTCTTTTCCTTGCTATCTGGAATCCAGGCTGCCCTGTCTCTTTAAATAACAAAACGTTTTGTACTAAAGAGGGGAAATTAATTGCAAACGCCGCCTGCCGGTTCGGGTCTTTTAATTTCACTCGTTATTTTTCCCCTGCCACGGGCGATTCATTTCCAGGGAGCGAGTGAATGGGAGGATTCTGGGGTCACTTTCTGCTTTACCTTTCCAATAAAGACCAGCAGGTCTGCAGCGAATCATTCCTTATCTGCGTCCTGCACGGTCGTCTGATCCACATTTCTTTCCAAGCGCCATTTGTTGTGATTTCATCAGGGCCGCCATCAGGGGGGTACAGGTCTCCCTCAGGGCTTCTGGGGCCCGGAGAGGGAGACCACATGTGGGGGCCGGGCCGAGGGCCGGGCCCGGCACCGGCGGGCCCGCTATGTTAAACTTTTGCAGCTGCCGCGAACATGCGACACACGTAACTAAACTAACTAACTGTCTGTGTTACTACTTACAAGAGCTAAGTCGGCCGAGACACCAACAACTACCGGTATGTGTGGTGACTGAATGACGTCGCTCACGTCATTACGCAACTTACGCACGCCGCCGCCGCGCCGTGACGTCAATGTATAAGGCCGTCCGGCACGGTGAGCAACTACTGGAAATGGAAGAACTTAGAAGACTTCCTCGGCTTCCTTTTCTCTCCTCCTTTTATTAGGAGGACGCAGGGGAGGTGGAGGGAAGGAGGAGCTACCTGCCTGGTGGAACCTGAGTCACTGAATGAGGCTGAGCGCGGCAAACTTGCAAAGTGACAGCACTGCACAGCCACAGACAGTCTAGACCACAGCTCATGTCATGTCACAGATCATCAGAGTCAGACCTGTGTGAGACAGCACCTGCGCACAGTGACAGCTGGCATCATAATTGTATGTAGATATTATGATATATAAATAATTGATTAATGATTTTGCCATTGCCAAATTGCTTACTTGACGGCTTGTGGCTTGGGCCTTGGGGCTGTAAAGAGGGTAGGGGGGTCTCTTGTTTGTGGGGACTGGTGTTCCAATCTCTGGGGTCCTGTGGCTGTGTTTGTGTTCACAACATGGTGAAACTTGGGGCAATCAATTGAGGGTTTTGGGGTGGTACCGTACCGTATTTGTCATGTCCATGATCATCCATGCATCATTAGAGTTGTAGATAGATAGATAGATAGATAGCAGAGTTAGATAGATAGATAGTAGATAGATAGATAGATAGATAGATAGATAGCAGAGTAGATAGATAGTAGATAGATAGAAGATAGATAGATAGATAGATTAGATAGTAGATAGGTAGATAGATAGCAGTAGATGATAGATATATAGATAAGCAGAGTTAGATAGATGGATTAGATAGATAGATAAGCATAGATAGGATAGATAGATAGATAGATAGATAGATAGATAGGATAGAGTAGCTAGATAGATAGATAGAGATAGATAGATATATAGATAGATAGATAGCAGAGTTAGATAGAGATAGATAGATAGATATAGATAGATAGAGAGATAGATAGATAGATAGATAAGATAGATAGATAGATAGATAGATAGATAGATAGATAGATAGCAGAGTTCAGTAGACGTTAGAATAGATAGATAGATAGTAGCTAGATATAGATAGATAGATAGATAGATTAGATAGATAGATAGATAGATAGATAGATAGATAGATAGATAGATAGATAGATAGATAGATAGATAGATAGATAGATAGAAGATAGAGATAGATTAGATAGAGAGTTAGATTAGAAGATAGCTAGATAGATAGATAGATTAGATAGATAGATAGATAGAGAGATAGATAGATAGATAGATAGAGAGTTAGATAGCAGATAGATAGATAGAGTGCAGAGTTAGATAGATAGAGCGTAGATAGATAGATAGATAGATAGATAGATAGATAGATAGATAGATAGCAGAGTAAGATGATAGATAGATAGATAGCAGAGTAGAAGATAGATAGATAGATGAGATAGATAGATAGATAGATAGATAGATAGCAGATAGTAAGATAGCTAGATAGAGGTAGATAGCAAGAGTAAGTCGATAGATAGAATAGATAGCAGAGTTAGATAGCAGAGGATAGATAGATAGATAGCAGAGTTAGATAGATAGATAGATTAGATAGATAGCTAGATAGATAGATTAGATAGATAGATTAGATAGATAGATAGACAGAGTCTGTTTATCACTATCGGGTGTGTGTCTATGTTTGTGGTTGTCTGTCTGTGTCTTTTTGGCCATCTCTCTATAAGGACATAGTAGGTGTGGCCTAATTGGGTGCTGAGGCGAGAAGGGGCGTGGCCTAAAAATTTCTGCCGGGCGCATGAGGTGCCCAGAAGTGCCCTGATCTTCATAGACCCTAGATACGCCTGGGAGGTTGCCTGCCTAAATGGCTGATGAAACTGAGAGTAAGCGCAACAAATTAAGTGACAGCACATGGCACAGCAAAGTCCAGACTCCAGAGACCACCAGACCACAGACTCCACAAGCCAGACCACAACATGTCTCAGAGTCAGACCGGTGAGACTGCACCTGCACAGAACAGCCCTGCTGGCGTCCACATTGTAGTAGATATAAAGATATTGATTTTTGCTTTGCCAACTACTTTGTTTGGCGCAGGGGCTGTAAAGGGGAGGGGGAGTCTCTTGTTGTGGGGACTGGTGTTCCAAATGATCTCCTGTGGTTGCGGCCTGGCAGGTATATTGTGTGGGGAGGTAATTACTATGGGGGGGTGCAGCTGGGGCCCGGCTGGGGCCCAGTAATTTACCTAGTATGGGGCCCTGAAAATTCTGATGGCGGCCCGGATCTCATTAGAGTTCTCCCAACATAACAGGTTTTTCCTTTACAGCCTGGAAACCCAAATAAAGAAAACAGTGATTTCCCATCATGCTCTGCACAAACGCAACAAAAAGTCAACAGGACCCTTTAAATAACCCCCATCCCTGTCTTGTGTTTGTGTTAAGCTTCTGTGCAGAACTACACTGACTAGATTAGGGTTTTCACTTGTTAGTGCTAGGCTGGGTACACACCATCAGATATTAGTGAGTTGCATTGGTCGTCAGCCAGAAATGTTGATGGGTGTGTGTGCGGTGTCCTTGACTGAGCTCGGTCGGCCGAACGGGCCTGTTGGTAAGTCACGTCCAATCAAGCGGTTTCCATGGCACTGCACAATCTGTCGCAAAACTGACGGCTGTGGCCATTATTGCCGTGACCAACTTGTTCCGGCCGAACGCTCGCTATTAGCGAGAGCTTGGTCGGGACAAAATCTCAGCTAGTGTGTACCCAGCCTTACATTCATCATGGTTTTTAAATTACAGACCAAAGAGTTTAATATGAGGTAGGTGCCACCTGGTAGGTAATTGGAAGGTGATGTTGCTTCAAACTAAAGCCTAAATGCGGAATTAGGGCCTGGACAACCCTGTGAGTAAAATACTAAAAAGTGTCCCTGCAATTGCCCCTGCAGCATTTATCAAATGGGGTTGAAACAATAAATTCAGATAAGGGGCGTTGGCCGCCTTACAATGCCATGCGGTGTAGTAGACTGTAATCGCAATCCTACATTCGCAATTGTGTGAAATACGATATCGTGCCTTAAGAACTATGGCCATTGGGGGATTATGAAGGGTCATGTTGGGATTACCGGTTCTTTACAGCCGTTTGGAATAAAATACTGCTAGTGTACTGCTTTAGGGGTTAAAGTCGCACTAACTGATTTACTATTAGTTTCTGTGACTTTAAACCCTAGGTTGGGGCGGCATTGCGAGTTTTCGCCCTATTTACGGCAAAAGCAACAAAGTTGGAGGAGCACACTATTTCATTTCCAGTGTTTTATTTAGGCAAAAAACATACAACGTTTCGGGGGATGTGACTTCCATACCTGAGGAAGGAGAAGAAGTCCCATCCCCACGAAACGTTGTATGTTTTTTGCCTAAATAAAACACTGGAAATGAAATAGTGTGCTCCTCCACTTTGTTGCTTGCCGTATTACTGTGGCCCTTGAGGTGGAGGGCTGGGAGGATTGCACCTATCAATTGGAGGCCGTGCCAAAGGAGGTGTGCTGGGGTGTACCTGCTTGAGGACTGTAAATTTCGCCCTATTTACCAGAGGCTGTGCGAGTATCACCCTATTTACCAGAGGCTGTGCGAGTATCGCCCTATTTACCAGAGGCTGTGTGAGTATCGCGCTATTTACCAGAGGCGTGGAGTATCGCGCTATTTACCAGAGGCTGTGGGCGTATCGCCCTATTTACCAGAGGGCTGTGCGAGTATCGCCCATTTACCAGAGGCTGTGTGAGTATCGCGCTATTTACCAGAGGCTGTGCGAGTATACCCTATTACAGAGGCTGTGCGAGTATCGCCCTATTTACCAGAGCTGTGCGAGTATCGCCCTATGTTACCAGAGGCGCTGTGCCAAGTATCGCCCTATTTACCAGAGGCTGTGCGAGTATCGCCTATTACAGAGCTGTGCGAGTAGCCCTATTTACCAGAGGCTGTGCGATACGCCCTATTTACCAGAGGCTGTGCGAGTATCGCCCTATTTACAGAGGCTGTGCGATTATCGCCCTATTTACCAGAGGCTGTGCGAGATCGCCCTATTTACCAGAGGCTGTGCGAGTATCGCCCTATTACCAGAGGCTGAGTGGGCTCATATTTAACGCCAACTGATGGCTGCTAAATTCCCTCATATCGATTGTGTATGCAGTTAGGACTTTGCCACACTAACTCATTTTTTGCGCATGCGATTGCGCGTTCGTTTGCGTTTTTATGTAAATTAAAAAAATGCATGCACAAGCACGGAACGACATGCAACAACCACACATAAATCGCAGACGAATGCGTGCCATAACACTCGCGATACCATGCGCGCTTTGGGTGCGTTGTAGTGTAGCCTCAGCCTAAGGGGTGCAAACGATTGCTTCTGCTCTGGACTATTATTTGCAGTTACTGGGTTACCGCAGTTAGATAGGTTGGTTGAAGATTGTTATTGGTTAAAGATTAATAGCCAAGAAAGGCCAAACGTTCTCACCTTAATTCCACAGCCCCTAAACCTTTAGGGAACAGTGTAAAAAAATTAGGTCCACTGCTGATGGCTTAATGCTCAGGTAAAAAGGAAATGGAAAAAAAGAAGAAGGATTTTAAAATTTGAAATCAGAGGGAACAAGAACAGGCGTACAGGAAATAAAGCGTAATAAAGAGTGAAGTGAGCAATTAAACTAGCTAAATAGAAACTGAAATACGGATGCTGAACAAAGCAAGTCCAACCCCAAATGTTTTTTAGGTATATAAATGGTAAAAAGATGAGGATTGAGAATGTGGGACCATTAAATAATGGGTGAGGTTGTTGTAGAGGATGCCAAAAAGGCTAATCTGCTATAAACCGTTTTTTACATCGGTTTTTACTGTTGAGAATCCTAGTCTTACAGCAGGGATTGTAATAATATGCAGGGGAGAAGAAATGAGGAGTATTCACATTGGCTAACAGAGGATATGGTACGGAAACAATTAGACAAAGTAATATCAATAAAGCCCCAGGACCAGATGGATTGCATCCCCGGATTTTAAAGAGCTTAGTTCAGTTCTATCTAGACCACTGTTTCTTATCTTTTCAGATTCACTTTGGTCTGGGGATGTGCCGCTGGATTGGAAAAAAGCCAATGAATACAATATTCAAAAAGGTAGTTGTTCACAGCTGGTAACTATGACCGTTAAGCTTAATATCAGTGGTAGGAAGGTGCTGGAAACTTTGTTACAGGATCATATCTTTGACTTTGTCTCCAGAGCTCATCTTATGTAGTAGTCAGCATGGATTTATGAGAAATAGATCATGCCAGGCCAAATTGAATTAGTTTTATGAAGAAGTGAGTAAGAAGTTAGATTCAGGCACAGCAGTGGATGTGGTATACTGTGATTTTGCGAAAGCTTTTGATACTGTGCCACATAGGTGACTAATGTTAAACTGAGGACTGTGGCCTTGAAGAAAACATTTGTTCATGGATAGAGAACTGGTTATTGGATCGCAACAGAGAGTGGGTTAAGGAGCTACATCTTGAGGTATAAAATTCTAAGTGGGAGGCCTCAGGGTTCTGTCACTGGGGACCGCTTCTTTTTAATCGTTTATAAATTACTTAGAAGGGGGATTAGAACAAGGTCTATGCGTTTGCTGTTGACACCTAAACTATTCAGAGCTTTGGAAACTCAAATGATGTGGCAAGTTCTGCAAGCAGACCTAGATAGATTATCAAAAGGCAGCAGAATGGCAGATGAGATTCAATGTTGATAAAGTAAGGTGATGCATTTGGGATTTAAGGTATGTCCACCCTTAAAAATAATTTTTTAATGTTACTCCCCCTGTCCCCCAGCCCCAACCGCTCTATTATTTAATAGAAAATGCCCCAAACTTTACTTACCTCCCCTCTTTCTCCACCGCGCTGCGCCCTCTGCTGCAAGAAAATGAGCGGCAGCCAATCACGGACGCGGCTGCGGGAGTCATTTCGGCAGAGGAAAGAGGGGAGGGAAGGAAAGTTTGGGCATTTTGATTAAATAATAGAGGGGTTGGGGCTGGGGGGACAGGGGCAATATTACATATAAAGGGATTTACACTAGGGGGAGGGAATGCTAATCGGGAGGGAAGAGGGTAGGGAGTGGGAGGGGAGAGGGCTGCATACGCATGCCAACTCTCCCGGAGGCCAGGTAGGAGGAGGTCCTATATGGACTCTGCTATCCTCTGGTGGGCAGTTTTTGGGACTTTGGAGGGGGGACTACAGGAGAACATTGGAGCTGGGATGTGAGGAAGTATTAAATACACTACATGATGGGGCCAGTAGTGGGAGGGAATATAGTTTAGGGGTGGTGGACATGCTCTTTAATAATCCCTGTGCCACCTACACATAAAATAACTCTGTGTTAAGTGCATCTGTAATGGAAAAAGATTTGGGGGTTTGGTAGATAACAGACTTAGCTATAGCAAACAATGCCAGGTAGCAACAGCTAGAGCTAGCAAGATATCGTCTTTTATAAAGAAATGAATGGATTCAAGGGAGGAAAATATTATTCTCCCTCTTTACAAGGCACTGGTAAGGCCTCATTTGGAATATGTGGTGCAGTTTTGGAATCCCATATACAAAGGGACATCTTGGAAATTGAGGCAGTTCAGAGAAGGGCAAATAAATTATTAAGGGGGAATGGAGGGGGCTCGAATATGCAGGCAGATTAGACAAGTTAGGGTTGTTACATTGGAGAAGCGACGTTGCGGTGGGGACACATATAACTTATACAAATATATTAATGGCCCATACAATGAAAACTCTCTGGTGCATTGTTTACTAATAGGTCATATCAGAGGACTCGTGGGACATCCTTAAGGTTGGAAGAAAAGAATTTCATCTTCAGGTAGAAAGGTTCTTTACAGTGAGAACGGTGAAACTGTGGAACTGTCTTCCAGCAGATGTAGTAATGGCAAGTTCACTGAATAGCTTTAAAAAGGCCTGGATACGTTTCTAAAACTAAAAAACATTTTTTAGCTGGGTTTTTTTGCCTTCCTCTGGATCAACTGTTAGGTAGGGTTAAAAAAAAAAGAAAAAAAAAAAGAGGGTGAATAGGATGGACTTGATGGACGTATGTCTTTATTCAACCTTAATTACTATGTTACGATTGTAAACCGGGTCTCCCTTCGGCGATGGGATTTTCGGGTTCATTTACGATAAATCTTAAAACATAATTTAATAAAGAAAATCAATCCTTTTCTAGAACTAGGCAGTAGAGAGAGAGATTCAATATAAGGATTTGCATTTGTTCCATGTAGACAGGCCTTCTACCGTATGCAAATCTTCAGACAGACAGACAGACGACAGACAACAGTAGGGGAAAACTATAGATAGTAGTAGATGAAGATTAGACGTGATACGATAGACGGATCAGACAGACAGACAGGCAGACAGACAAAGACAGACAGGACAGAAGATACATAGAATAGATAGACATAAGTATCAGAAGCACAGACAGACAGAAGACAGTACAGACAGACAGACACGAGACAGAAGACTAGATAGATAGATAGTAGACATCGGATTGCAGACAGACAGACAGACACAGACAGACAGAAGGCAGACGACAGGACAATATAAGATAGATAGATAGATAGATAGATAATGATAGATAGATAGACATGTATAGACGGAACGAGAGGACAGACAGACAGACAGACAGACAGGAAGAACTATAGACTAGATAGAATGAAGACAGACAGACAGACAGACAGACAGACAGACAGATCTAGATTAGATATGATATACGGTTATAGACTAGACAGACAGTACAGACAGCAGACAGACAGACAGAAACAGTACGATAATAGCATAGCATAGATAGATAGATAGATAGTAATCAGTAGATAGATCGATAGATAGACCAGACAGATAGATGATAGATAAATAGATAGAATAGACAAGACAGACGACAGACAGACGACAGAATAGAATCGATAGACAGCAACGGACAGACAGACAAGACAGACATACAATAGAAGAATAGATGAGAATAGACAGACGACAGATAGATAATAAGATAGATAGATGATGCAGACCGATAGATGATAGATAGACTCAGATAGACAGACATACGACAGAAGAGAGATAGATAGGTAGATAGGCCAGGCAGAAGATGATAGATCGATAGAGAGATAGACAGACAGACAGACCAGACAGACAGCAGACAGACAGAAGACAGACAGAGAGATAGAAGATAGATAGCCAGACAGACAGACGAACCGACAGACCGACAGACAGACAGACAGACAGACAGAAGATAGAATAGAATAGACGGATAGATAGACCGACAGAAAGGCAGACAGACAGACAGATAGATAGATGCTAGACGGAGAGATAGAAGACAGACAGACAGACGACACAGACAGACCAGACAGACAGACAGATCGATAGATTAGATAGGAAGATAGATAGATAGATAGATAGATAGATGATAGATAGATAGATAGATAGATAGATAGATAGATAGATAGATAGATAGATAGATAGATAAATAGATAGATAGATAGATAGATGGATAGATAGATAGATGGATGGATAGATGGATATATAGATAGATAGCTAGCTAGATAGATAGATAGATAGATAGATAGATAGATAGATAGATAGATAGATAGATAGATAGATCAAATAGGCAAAACATTTTGTTGGTTCCCAACTGGTTGATCAACTTTACTTTGCAGAACACAGATTAACAGTTTATTGCATAATGACCTCATACAGCTGTTTAATAGAACACTACAACCTAGTGACAGAACGCTTAATTTCTTACTGTATACTGTTATACTATAAAATGCAAACCTATACTCTGAAGGTAGGTACCAACATGAAGATGTAACTGCAATAACCGACTACACTATAAACTACACTCCAGCCGAAATCTCTATGGGCTTTCAGTCTGGCATCGTTAGTGATCTGACGCAGCGGATTAACAATGGCGCACAACTGAACGTCCATACACGAACAAATTCACGCCCAAAACATCCATTGTTACCAATCATCTATAAAGCTCATAGTAAGGACAGCATAACGATGCCTACCGTATACAATGGTCAAGATAACCCCATTCTGTACTGTGTCTCCTTACTTCCATTTCTTAGATAGCTGCTATGTATGTGAAAATCCATCCCAAGAGATCTCACAGATATTCCCACTAATTGATACATTCGTTAAGACTGCAGTCGAGTTTGTTAAAGGGCATGTCCACCCCAAAATTTAACTTTTGATATGTGGTAGGGCATGCTCCCCCCTTCGAGAGAGAGAGATAGATAGATAATAGATAGATAGATAGACAGATGGATAGACAGATACATAGATAGATAGATAGATAGAGAGAGAGAGAGGGAGAGAGAGAGAGATAGAGAGAGAGAGAGAGAGAGAGAGAGAAAGATAGATAGATAGATAGATAGATAGATAGACAGACAGATGGATAGACAGATACATAGATAGATAGATAGATAGATAGATAGATAGATAGATAGATAGATAGATAGATAGAGAGAGAGAGATAGATAGATAGATAGATAGATAGATAGATAGATAGATAGATAGATAGATAGATAGATAGACCCTATTTACCAGAGGCTGTGCGAGTATCGCCCTATTTACCAGAGGCTGCGTGGCTCATATTTAACGCCAACTGATGGCTGCTAAATCTCCCTCATACTGATTGTGTATGCAGTTAGGACTTTGCCACACTAACTCATTTTTTGCGCATGCGATTGCGCGTTCGTTTGCGTTTTTATGTTAAATTAAAAAAATGCATGCACAAGCACGGAACGACATGCAACAACACACATAAATCGCAGACGCAATTGCGTGCCATAACACTCGCGATACCATGCGCGCTTTGGTGCGTTGTAGTGTAGCCTCAGCCTAAGGGGTGCAAACGATTGCTCTGGCTATTTATTTGCAGTTACTGGGTTACCGCAGTTAGATAGGTTGGTTGAAGATTGTTATTGGTTAAAGATTAATAGCCAAGAAAGGCCAAACGTTCTCACCTTAATTCCATCAGCCCCTAAACCTTTAGGGAACAAGTGTAAAAAAATTAGGTCCACTGCTGCATGGCTTAATGCTCAGGTAAAAAGGGAAATGGAAAAAAAGAAGAAGGATTTTAAAATTTTGAAATCAGAGGGAACAGAACAGGCGTACAGGGAATATAAAAGCTGTAATAAAAGATGAGGATTGAGAATGTGGGACCATTAAATAATGGGGCTGAGGTTGTTGTAGAGGATGCCAAAAAGGCTAATCTGCTAAACCGTTTTTTTTACATCGATTTTTACTGTTGAGAATCCTTTATAATGTGTATATGCTGTGTATATAATGTGTATATGTTGTGTATATGCTGTGTATATAATGTGTATATGCTGTGTATATAATGTGTATATGCTGTGTATATAATGTGTATATGTTGTGTATATGCTGTGTATATAATGTGTATATGCTGTGTATATAATGTGTACAATGCCATGCGGTAGTAGACTGTAATCGCAATCCTACATTCGCAAATTGGTGAAATATCGATATCGTGCCTTTAGAACTATGGCCCATTGGGGGATTATGAAGGGTCGATGTTGGGATTACCGGTTCTTTACAGCCATTTGGAATAAAATACTGCTAGTGTACTGCTTTAGGGGTTAAAGTCGCGCTAACTGATTTACTATTAGTTTCTGTGACTTTAAACCCTAGGTTGGGGCGGCAGTGCGAGTTTTCGCCC
>JAACNH010001883.1:39477-52792 GCA_019447015.1 Hymenochirus boettgeri
CTGTGACTTTAAACCCTAGGTTGGGGCGGCAGTGCGAGTTTTCGCCCTATTTACCAGAGGCTGTGCGCGTATCGCCCTATTTACCAGAGGCTGTGCGAGTATCGCCCTATTTACCAGAGGCTGTGTGAGTATCGCGCTATTTACCAGAGGCTGTGCGAGTATCGCCCTATTTACCAGAGGCTGTGCGAGTATCGCCCTATTTATCAGAGGCTGTGCGAGTATCGCCCTATGTACCAGAGGCTGTGCAAGTATCGCCCTATTTACCAGAGGTTGTGCGAGTATCGCCCTATTTACCAGAGGCTTGAGGTGCCCAGAAGTGCCCCTGATCTTCATAGACCCTAGATACGCCCCTGGGAGTTGCCTGCCTAAATGGCTGATGAACCTGAGAGTAAGCGCAACAAATTAAGTGACAGCACATGACCACAGCACAGTCCAGACTCCAGAGACCACCAGACCACCAGACCACAGACTCCACAAGACCACTGACCACAACATGTCATCAGAGTCAGACCGGTGAGACCGCACCTGCACAGAACAGCCCTGCCTGGCATCCACATTGTATGTAGATATAAAGATATTGATTTTTGCTTTTGCCAACTACTTTGTTTGGCGCAGGGGCTGTAAAGGGGAGGGGGGAGTCTCTTGTTGTGGGGACTGGTGTTCCAATGATCTCCTGTGGTTGCGGCCTGGCAGGTATTATGTGTGGGGAGGTAATTACTATGGGGGGGTGCAGCTGGGGCCCAGTAATTTACCTAGTATGGGGCCCTGAAAATTCTGATGGCGGCCCTGGATCTCATTAGAGTTCTCCCAACATAACAGGTTTTTCCTTTACAGATTATGAAGGGTCGATGTTGGGATTACCGGTTCTTTACAGCCGTTTGGAATAAAATACTGCTAGTGTACTGCTTTAGGGGTTAAAGTCGCGCTAACTGATTTACTATTAGTTTCTGTGACTTTAAACCCTAGGTTGGGGCGGCTGTGCGAGTTTTCGCCCTATTTACCAGAGGCTGTGCGAGTATCACCCTATTTACCAGAGGCTGTGCGAGTATCGCCCTATTTACCAGAGGCTGTGTGAGTATCGCGCTATTTACCAGAGGCTGTGCGATTATCGCCCTATTTACCAGAGGCTGTGCGAGTATCGCCCTATTTACCAGAGGCTGTGCGAGTATCGCCCTATTTACCAGAGGCTGCGTGGCTCATATTTAACGCCAACTGATGGCTGCTAAATCTCCCTCATACTGATTGTGTATGCAGTTAGGACTTGGCCACACTAACTCATTTTTTGCGCATGCGATTGCACGTTCGTTTGCGTTTTTATGTTAAATTACAAAAATGCATGCACAAGCACGGAACGACATGCAACAACACACATAAATCGCAGACGCAATTGCGTGCCATAACACTCGCGATACCATGCGCGCTTTGGTGCGTTGTAGTGTAGTCTCAGCCTAAGGGGTGCAAATGATTGCTCTGGCTATTTATTTGCAGTTACTGGGTTACCGCAGTTAGATAGGTTGGTTGAAGATTGTTATTGGTTAAAGATTAATAGCCAAGAAAGGCCAAACGTTCTCACCTTAATTCCATCAGCCCCTAAACCTTTAGGGAACAAGTGTAAAAAAATTAGGTCCACTGCTGCATGGCTTAATGCTCAGGGAAAAAGGGAAATGGAAAAAAAGAAGAAGGATTTTAAAATTTTGAAATCAGAGGGAACAGAACAGGCGTACAGGGAATATAAAAGCTGTAATAAAGAGTGAAGAAAAAGCAATTAAACTAGCTAAAATAGAAACTGAAATACGGATTGCTGAACAAAGCAAGTCCAACCCCAAAATGTTTTTTAGGTATATAAATGGTAAAAAGATGAGGATTGAGAATGTGGGACCATTAAATAATGGGGCTGAGGTGGTTGTAGAGGATGCCAAAAAGGCTAATCTGCTAAACCGTTTTTTTACATCGGTTTTTACTGTTGAGAATCCTAGTCCTTATAGCAGGGATTGTAATAATATGCAGGGGAGAAATGAGGAGTATTCACATTGGCTAACAGAGGATATGGTACGGAAACAATTAGACAAAGTTAATATCAATAAAGCCCCAGGACCAGATGGATTGCATCCCCGGATTTTAAAAGAGCTTAGTTCAGTTCTATCTAGACCACTGTTTCTTATCTTTTCAGATTCACTTTGGTCTGGGGATGTGCCGCTGGATTGGAAAAAAGCCAATGTAATACCAATATTCAAAAAGGTAGTCGTTCACAGCCTGGTAACTATAGACCTGTAAGCTTAATATCAGTGGTAGGGAAGGTGCTGGAAACTTTGTTACAGGATCATATCTTTGACTTTGTCTCCAGAGCTCATCTTATTAGTAGTAGTCAGCATGGATTTATGAGAAATAGATCATGCCAGACAAATTGAATTAGTTTTATGAAGAAGTGAGTAAGAAGTTAGATTCAGGCACAGCAGTGGATGTGGTATACTTGGATTTTGCGAAAGCTTTTGATACTGTGCCACATAGGTGACTAATGTATAAACTGAGGACTGTTGGCCTTGAAGAAAACATTTGTTCATGGATAGAGAACTGGTTATTGGATCGCAAACAGAGAGTGGTGGTTAAAGGAGCTACATCTATGAGGTATAAAATTCTAAGTGGAGTGCCTCAGGGTTCTGTACTGGGACCGCTTCTTTTTAATCTGTTTATAAATTACTTAGAAGGGGGCATTGAGAGCAAGGTCTCTGCGTTTGACACTAAACGTTTGACACTGCGTTTGACACTAAACTATTCAGAGCTTTGGAAACTTCAAATGATGTGCAAGTTCTGCAAGCAGACCTAGATAGATTATCAAAATGGGCAGCAGAATGGCAGATGAGATTCAATGTTGATAAATGTAAGGTGATGCATTTGGGATTTAAAGGGTATGTCCACCCTTAAAAATAATTTTTTACATGTTACTCCCCCTGTCCCCCCAGCCCCAACCGCTCTATTTATTTAATCAGAAAATGCCCCAAACTTTACTTACCTCCCCTCTTTCCTCCACCGCGCTGCCGGCCCTCTGCTTGCAAGAAAATGAGCGGCAGCCAATCACGGACGCGGCTGCCGGGAGTTCATTTCGGCTAGAGGAAGAGGGGAGGTAAGTAAGTTTGGGGCATTTTCTGATTAAATAAATAGAGGGGTTGGGGCTGGGGGGACAGGGGCAATATTACATATAAAGGGATTTACACTAGGGGGAGGGAATGCTAATCGGGAGGGAGAGGGAGGGAGTGGAGGGGGAGAAGGGCTGCAGTACGCATGCCAAACTTCTCCGGAGGCCAGGTAGGAGGCAGAGTCCTATATGGACTCTGCTATCCTCCTGGTGGGCAGTTTTTGGGACTTTGGAGGGGGGACTACAGGAGAACCATATGGAGCTGGGATGTGAGGTAAGTATTAAACTACACTACATGATGGGGCCAGTAGTGGGAGGGATTATAGTTTAGGGGGTGGACATGCTCTTTAATAATCCCTGTGCCACCTACACCATAAATAACTCTGTGTTAAGGGCATCTGTAATGGAAAAAGATTTGGGGGTTCTGGTAGATAACAGACTTAGCTATAGCAAACAATGCCAGGTAGCAACAGCTAGAGCTAGCAAGATATCGTCTTGTATAAAGAAATGAATGGATTCAAGAGAGGAAATATTATTCTCCCTCTTTACAAGGCACTGGTAAGGCCTCATTTGGAATATGCGGTGCAGTTTTGGAATCCCATATACAAAAGGGACATCTTGGAAATTGAGGCAGTTCAGAGAAGGGCAACTAAATTATTAAGGGGAATGGAGGGGCTCGAATATGCAGGCAGATTAGACAAGTTAGGGCTGTTTACATTGGAGAAGCGACGTTTGCGTGGGGACACTATAACCTTATACAAATATATTAATGGCCCATACAATGAACTCTCTGGTGCATTGTTTACTAATAGGTCATATCAGAGGACTCGTGGACATCCTTAAGGTTGGAAGAAAGAAGTTTCATCTTCAGGTTAGGAAAGGTTTCTTTACAGTGAGAACGGTGAAACTGTGGAACTGTCTTCCAGCAGATGTGGTAATGGCAAGTTCACTGAATAGCTTTAAAAAGGCCTGGATACGTTTCTAAAACTAAAAAACATTTTTTAGCTGGGTTTTTTTGCCTTCCTCTGGATCAACTGTTAGGTAGGGTTAAAAAAAAAAGAGGGTGAATAGGATGGACTTGATGGACGTATGTCTTTATTTAACCTTAATTACTATGTTACGATGTAAACGGTCTCCCTTCGGCGATGGGATTTTCGGGTTCAGTTACGATAAATCTTAAAACATAATTTAATAAAGAAAATCAATCCTTTTCTAGAACTAGGCAGTAGAGAGAGAGATTCAATATAAGGATTTGTCCATTGTGTTTCCTGCTAGACAAGGCCTTTCATACCGATGACATCTTCGTGTTTCTGCTGGTAATGTGTTGCACTGGTCCCTGACTCCATTGTTCCAGATGACTGATGAATAAGTCACATTACAATCCAACCCTGAAGTCAAGATGTTCCCGGGCTGCGGAGAAAGCCCAGCAGAGCGTCTGCAACACAATTCACCTTCTTAGAATGATCTTAACTTCAGTGCAATCCAGAAAGTCATCCCACAGGTGAAACCGCATTCCCTGCAACAAGCTCCCTACTCTGAGTCCTGTACAAACTGTCCTGCTCATCCCCATATATATAGATACTGTATGTAGGAGAGAGAGAGATTTTTAAGTATGACCACTTCTATTAAAAAAATGAAAAGTCGCATCCACACACCCAAATTACATATACATAAAAAACACACCCCAAACCCAAATTTTGAAAGCTTATGGTTGCAATATTCTTCTGCAGCCCAATTTTAGCTGTCACCAGCATAACTGGATGCTGCTACCCAGAAAAAGGCAAAAGCCCCTTCTGCACATGTGCAAGCTCATAAAGAGGTGTATATCTTTAAGTGGAGGAATCAACCTTCCGATGAAAGAGAGGCTGGAAGCTGCATAACAGGTAAGAATTTAACTATTGGTACTTGGGGGTGATACAACAATGCAATTTAGTTATGGTAGATGTGTCCTTTAGGTTATGTATGAAGCAAAAGCCATATACTGACTGATAAGCAAAATTTAAGGCATAGCGACACAAAGCTGAATAAAAGGACATGCTGTTGGATTTAATTTAGAATTCCTGTAAACTTTTCATTCTAATTCATGTTGCATGCAGGAGGATAACAGAATCCAATGCTCACAGGAGTGCGCACCCCCACCCTTGCCCTTCCAATCGGAACACAATAAAAAATGCATGTTGCAGACATCGCTCTAGGGCTGCATAGAAATGATCACAGCTCTGCATCATGTAGGATTACGTTGCCTGCTTAAACTGGGATGTTGGAAGGTATGATAAATAGATCACAATAACTGGCAAGGCAAACAGTTTAATAGGCAAGATCATATTCACTCGCATGGCAAGCAGTAACCTTCCTGTTAGGTCGTGCAGCAAATTCTAGGGCTCACAGCTGGAGTTGGAAAATGGTAAGTTGTTGGTAGGTTAGAAAGTGCACAGTATAGCCGAAAGCCTAGCGCCACTTAGAGGGAGTATTTACAAGCGGGTCCACATTAAGGGCCATATCTATAAAGCTTAAAAGCGATACCGTGCCTAATGAAGAATTTAACGATCAAATTCACAATCCTTATCGTAAATTAACGCTAACGACCATAAATCTACGATAACGCAATCGTAGATTACGAGTTCCCATAGAATACCATTGCGGTAGTTTAAACCTGCGTGGTAGTCTATGACCGAACGTTCGCTAATTAACAAACGTTCAATGTAAATGTACGTCCGCAGAGCGCATACCATGCCACAAAGAATGGTGATGATGTGCTCCGGTAAAGGATCAAAGCAAACAGTGTGGCCTACCACATTGCAATGAACTGGCATAACAGTTTGCAACACTGGATCAGAAGAGTGAGATTCCCCCCAGCGTGGCCTACACATTACACACTAGATGGCACAGGTGGTGTGATGAGTGTAGAACAGCACTATAGATATTATAGCCCTATATCAGTCAGTGTGAGGACAGGAAGAACAGGAAACAAGGCAGTAATGTAGTGTATAAGAATTCTAACCACATGTAATGAATTTACCCCATGGTAATGTTTTAACCGTAGTGTGGTAGTCTCACAGTGCCGTAAAAAGGAATGTGCATTAGCACCACCCACAAGGATACCTTTGGGGGACTTGCAAGAATATATTAAAGTGCTCAAAATATAATATATTGCAAAGAACACGGGACATACTGGTTTCTTATAATCGGCCTGTTATTACTAAGTAGTACACCAATTATATGGACAGGGGCCATATTTGTTACAGAAGCCAAACTCCCCTCTTACGTCCCAGACCATATAAAAGCACAATGTAATTGCTGAGTTACTAATATAAGAAAACATTGCACTGGCTCCCATTTTAACTTCATATACTCTATTAAAAGCCAGCCTGGAGTTCCATTACCAAATGAAAGTACAAGGCTGAAAGCTGAAAGAAATTATGGGATAAACTTGATGCTCATGTGACTGATGACATAGCTAACCCCAATTATAACTGATGACATAGCTAATCCCCGACTATAACTGATGACATAGCTAACCCCCGATTATACTGATAACATAGCTAACCCCGATTATAACTGATGACATAGCTAACCCCCGATTATAACTGATGACATAGCTAACCCCCGATTATAACTGTTGACATAGCTAACCCCCGATTATAACTGATGACAAGCTAAACACTGATTATAACTGATGAAACAGCTAAAAGATTATAACTGATGACACAGCTAACCCCAATTATAACTGATGGCATAGCTAAACACTGATTATTACTGATGACACAGCTAAACACTGATTATAACTGATGACACAGTAACTCCCGATTATAACTGAGACATAGCTAACCCCCGATTATTACTAATCACATAGCTAAACACTGATTATAACTGATGACATAGCTAACCCCGATAATAATGATGACATAGTTAAACACTGATTATAACTGATGACACAGCTAACCCCCGATTATAACTGATGACATAGCAACCCAGATAAACTGATGACATAGCTAACCCCCGATTATAACAGATGACATAGCTAACCCCCGATTATAACTGATGACATAGCTAACCCCCGATTTTAATTGATGACATAGAAAAGCCCCGATTTTAACTAATGACGTGGTTATCTCTTTTTTTAAAGATATACAGGGTTATTCAATAAAAGTTCTTATCGTTAAAAATGGTGCTAAGTTTGCCCCAACCAATCAGATGTTAACTTTCAAATGTTAAATAATATCTGAATTGGGGCAAAATTAGCACCATTTTTAACGATAAGAACTTTTATTGAATCTCCCTGATTATTTACAGGATATTCATGGCTGTTACACAGGGATTATGCACTCAGCCAGTCAGAACAAAGCACTTGACTATTCACAGGGCCACTTCTACCATTAGGCAGAGTGAGACATTTGTCTCAGGCGGCACCCCTGCACTGAAGAAGAAAGTTGGCAGACAGGCAGTGGTGGGAAAAAAAAAATTTCCCTTGACCGGTCAAGAAAAAAAGGAATTTTCCTTAGTAACAGATATGATGTTGTTAAAATAATTTTATATATTTAGGTTAGCTTAAGTTAGTTTGTTAGGGAAAGGTTAGACTAGTTGGGTTAGTTAGGGCCCTGCTGAAAGAGTCACCACTTTAAAGCAGCGGCTTCACAGCACGCCGGGAAATAATAAAGGGCGGCATTCAAAAGTTTGGCTCAAGCAGCAGAAACCCTAGAAGTGCCCCTGACTATTCATTTTCAATGGAACTTAATTTAATGATCTAAATGACCATATAATTCTTCCACATTGTTTATACAATGCAACAACCCTAGAAATTACCTCAGTAAATGTAAAATCCTACAGTTATTGCAGAAAATTACAAACAGAAAAGAACAAGTTCGTACAGTTTTTATTTATACAACACTGCCCCCAGCAGGCAATTTAGCAGTATAACACTTTCCTAATATATACCAGAATTGAACAAACCCTGTTCAGCTCTGCCTTGCTGCAGAGATGCTCCCATTCAAAAAATGACTATATCTAAAATGATGGGTTTAAATAACAGAACGCACTTTACTGAAACTGTACAACTTTAACTCTTGCAGTGCCTGGGTAGGTATTACAGAGATCACTGGGTAATGTAGTTAGAATGTTATACAGGATGGCATTGTGGATAGGAATACAGACAGATAAATGTGTATATGTTGTGTATATAATGTGTATATAATATGTATATAATATGTATATGCTGTGTATATAATGTGTATATAATGTGTATATGCTGTGCATAGGGAGAACGCTTGGGACTGTGTGTATCCTGACCGTAGAAAAATGACAGGATCTTACAGATTCTGTGAGTTTGATGGAACAGGAATCATTTAGGCCAACCCGTTGGATTGACTCTTAACATACTTGTATAAGAAAGGTAAATGTCTTCATTGTTTATACAATTTGTTACTAGTTATTAGTGACCAAAGTTATCATACGTTTAACAGAACCGTGGTTTTACTTAGTTTGTAGGTGTGACTATTTTAGTTTTAGTTTTCTGTATATTCATGGTAGACACTTGTTCATAGATTATATGTATTTTATATTAATATATTCACTTTATAATGGTGTTTTAAGATTGAATGCAATATGTTCTTGGTTCATTAAATGTTCATGGTTTTTATATATTAAGGTATGCACTAGCACTTCGTTATAATAAATGGATCACCATCATAGTGATGTTTTAAAAATACAAGTGGATCACCATTACACTGATGGGTCTACGTGGATCACCATGAGATTGGATCATTCCTATGGATCATTATTGATTCTTTTCACTTATTGGTTGTGTGTTCACTAATTGGACTAGGGGGTTGGGTTATAAATGTGTGTCTCGATTTGAATTTATTATTGTTTGAAAAAGGCCTCCTTGTAGTCTGAAACATGTCGCAATAAAAGTTTTCTTTTTGCAGTCTTAGGGCTAGCCCACACTGCTGCGTTTTTTTTGCGCTTGCGATTGCGCTTGCGTTTGCGATTGCGTTTTTTAAAAATCATTGAAAACTCGGCAACGCAAAAAAACACGCGATTTTCAGTGCGTTGCGATTGCGGTTGCGTTTTGCGTTCTGCATTTTTAATCGCAATCGCATGCGTTTTCCTATACTTATTGAAGAAATCGCAAGCGCAAACGCAAAAAAATCGCACATGAAATCGCATGCGGTTGCGTTTGCGTTGCAGTGTGGCCTTGCCCTAGTACCGTTTGAATCCCCCTTCCACTTCTTAATTTATCTGGAATTTTAACAGAAATGTATTTTTTGTGATGTATTTAATGAATAATTAGTGTGGAATTTGGACTGTGTTGTGGCAGTTAATTTGGCTGAACAATCTACTAGGATATTTCTCCATATTTCCATGGCGATAAGTCAGCAAGGTGTTTATAAAATAGGGAAAAGTCATTTCACTACAATTAAAATTATATAAATCTGATATGACATCACACCACATAACCTGTAGTCACATGACCTGTTGTGACCACATCATGTGACCTTGTCACATGACTTGTGATATCGCACAGCATAAATAAACCTCAAATCTTTTTGTTTGATCCTCATTTGCTTGTTTGTTTGAACAACTGAGAGGACACACACAGTGAGCAGCATTTCAACAAAAGCTTACAGAGTTTTAGTTCAAATAATAGATTTTTTTATACATTGATAAAAGGTACGTTACACTGGATAATTCTAAACAGGATTTACTGTATTTATCTGGGATTTTCACATTTATTTTTTGTGATGTATTTAATGAATAATTAGTGTGGAATTTGGACTGTGTTGTGGCAGTTAATTTGGCTGAACAATCTTGTAGGATATTTTCCCAGTATTTTGCAGTGAAATGGCGATAAGTCAGCAAGGTGTTTATAAAATAGGGAAAAGTCATTTCATCATAAAAATTTGCAAAACATTCACCAAGTTCAAGATGGTGTTAATGTATTTTACTGGGTATTTTACTGTTTTTTCTTGTTCAACTGTTAGGGTTAAAGAGGAGGGTGTAGAGATTGGACTAGATGGACGTATGTCTTTAATTAAGCTACAGACTGACATTTGACTAGCGGGACACATAGGAGAATTGATCATTTAGCTAAGGAATTTGTAAGAAATTGTGTTTGTGCAGTTATTTTAGCCTAGAACTCGGTCATTTCCTACAGAAAGGGACAGTTGGAATTTCATCACATGACCCTGAAACCCCTGAATGTTCATGTTTGAGGATTAGACCCATTATAGTCAATAGGGAAAAATGTCCCCGAAATCTCTTGTTCAAAACGGTAGAAGAAGGTAATGTCCAAAAACTAGGAAGTTAAAATGAAAGAAGAAACAGACCGAGCAGTAATTTGTCTCTTTAAAGCCAAATGAATTATTATAAACCATGCCGAATTTGTAACTGTTGTCATTCTCTTTATCATTTTAAAGGACCATGAGGATCATAAATTTCATTGTGATTGGAATGACACTTTTTTTCTTCACTTTGACATCAGGTAAGGAGATTAACTACTGCACTAACCACGGACTCCTTTGTTTTAAAGCCTAAAACAGAGGCAAGGGGCAGTCTGTTTAAATCCGTAGTTTGGGGAATATAAATAAGAAAAAATGTGTTACTATTAAATTCTCCCTAAGGGCTAGGCCACACTGCTGCGTTTTTTTTGCGTTTGCGCTTGCATTTGCGATTGCGATTTTTCAAAATTATTGAAAACGCGGCAACGCAAAAAAAACGTGCGTTTTTCGATGCGTTTGCGTTTGCGTTTTGCGTTCTGCATTTTTAATCGCAATCGCATGCGTTTTCCTATACTTATTGAAGAAATCGCAATCGCAAACGCAACGAAAATCGCACATGAAATCGCATGCTATTGCGTTTGCGTTTCCGTTTGTGTTTCAGTGTGGCCTAGCCCTTAACGTTTGATTTATATTTGCAGCTGACACCCATGCAGAAGATGAACCAGAGGAAGGCCAATCAAATCAAGACAAAGAGGTCAACCAGTATCTGCCATTTATTATTTTATCATGTGTACTGGCCGTAGTTATCCTTCTGGGAATCATTGGATAGTAAGTCACTTCTCTTTCTTAATGGTTCACTAAAGGAACAGTCTCTGAAATTCACTGTCCTATGGTTTTATATATCATTAGTGTAGTTTAGATGCTCTGTGTATATTGTAATACTTCCAGCAACCCCACACAATCTGCTGGATCCAATGTGAGAATCTAAAATACGTTGTCCTCACCCCTGGTAATACAGCAGATCAGGAGAAAATGGAGCTCTGATCATTCCACTGGGCTGGTAAGCAAGAGGACGTGCCACCTATGGGAAGATGGGATTCTTGCAGTTCTTGTCTTTCCATAGGTTTGCTGCCTGCCAAGGGAAGGAGACAGGATCAGACCAGTGCTATGTTTTCTTTATTCTGATTTGCTGTATTACTTAGGTTGAGGGTTGAGCATTTTAGGCCCTCACCCTGAGTACATGAGATTGGTCAGGGGATACTGGAAGTACTTAGTTTCCATGTAAAGTGGCTAAATGTGACAATGTATGTATCAATTTATTTATATAGTGCCATTTGGGTACACAGCGCTGTACATTATGAAATACAAACAGGGATCAGTGCAAGTTATTATACAGATACATTCAATTTACATAAATTAAGTTTCAAAAGTGAAGAATGCATGTAAGAGTTAACCAATTACCTTTCAATGATTGGCTTCTACAGTTTCCTCTTTTGGAGATGGAAAAAGAAAAGATTGGAAAAGATCTCTCTAGAAAACCCAGAAGAGACACCCAAGGCACAGCCAGAAACCAAAATTGATATTCCAGAGAGGTTTGTAACCTGAATAATGTTTATTTTCTTTTAAACAGGGAATGTTTGATATAAGATGTTACTGCAATGTTACAGGACCCAGGTCTAGTCGGTGTCAATCCTGATAATCTCTGGTCTGACAGTAACTAAGTAGTAGCCATAAGCTGCCATTAGCTTCTTTTCTGACATGTCACATGAGCACCATGTCTATTATCACACTGTATAGGAGCTGGACAGCAGATCGTTTTATTTCTTTATTTATTTTGTTTCTATAGTGATGAACATCAGGAAGAAAATGAAAGCGCTGTCCTGCCTATTACAGTTGTTTTTTTTTTCCATCAAATTATGTAAGCTTACTATAGAAATAATAGTTAAAGGAATACTTTACTACCAAAGTGAACTATTCCTTTACTGCATTGATTGAAGATCGGGAGGATGATGAGCTATGCCTTACCTCCCTTTCTTCAATCAATGCAAATGGAGCCAGGAACGAACTAGATATACACAGGACAGATTTTTTAAAAAAATAACAGACAGGATCTGCAAGTTCCTGTCTGTCATTTTTCAAAGATCCAAATACACACACTCTGGAAACACGCTTGGCACTATGTGTTTCCCTCGCAGCCAACTTCCTCTATAGGGAGACTACCGTGCCGGGGGAAATTTCCTGAAAGAGGAAAGTGGCCACACGGTGCCAATAAAGCTCTGTCAGATCTGACAGTATCGGGGATTTATTGGTACTGTGTTTACCTAGCTTTAGTATGAGAAGCTTTAAATGAGGTTAAAACTATGATTTTATTTTAGATAAACCAGAACATGGAAATTGAAATTTAGCTGTGGTAGTTTACATTTCTGTATCGAATGTTTGACACTTACATATGTGTGTGCTTTATATAGGAAACAACAAAAGAAAGTAACATATGAAAGTTCAACAAGCTCAGATGAAGAGGTTTCACAAAGGGACGAGGAAGAAACAGATGACGATGTTTCAGAAGAAGTAGAAGTATACAAACCCATCAAAACTAAAATAAAGAAAAAACCATCAGCATCTGCAATTAAGCGGTATGTCCATCATTGTTCAATTACCATTTCACCTTTAACATCTTACCAGCACTGCTTATTGACCCCTGTATCCTCTTCCAATATTCTAATTCTTATTTTCTCTTGACCATGTTCATTCCCTGTTCCCAGCACACTTACCAATAAAATGAATGAGTTGCGATCAGCTATGATCATCAGAAAGCCTATAGAGGGATGGTGATCTAAATATTAGATAAAATACAGCTGTGGGCTGCACTGTAACCCCCCCATTCTAACTACATCTGTCTACTGTTATTGCTTCGTTACACTAGCTCTCCCTTACTCACCCTTTGTAACTTGATCTCTGTTTTTTA